>CM053029.1:154902072-154963396 GCA_028564925.1 Lithobates sylvaticus | reverse complement strand
CCACAGAATTCTATAGCAATTCACACCAAACTGAGCATGTGCAGCTTGCCCCCAGGGGTTGGATTGAGGACTGTGGAAGAAAGGGAGGATCAGAGGGGACAGGATCAAACTGTCTTTTTACACAATGCAGAGGATTAACCCCATAGGTTCCACAGTGAGTTTAACAAGCATGCTTTACTGCATATACAGACTGATTTTACTGTTGTGGATTTAGTAACACTTTAACAACAGCTGAGCTTTTCTCCGATCAATGGCCAAAAACAGAAACTTTCTTTGTGTCCATCTGCCAGACTACAAAATCAAACGAGAAATGGCCTGGGGAGCATAATTACATTCTGTAAAAAATAATATTCTTGTATCACAAAGTGAAAAGATGCTCTAGAAACAACTCCGCCAGTCTGTCTGCCTTTTTGCCACGCAAAAAAAAAACACTGAAAAATGTCCGGATTGCCAGGCGCGGCGTGAGTTCTTGGATGGATCATGAAGTGAAAAAGAGATGCGGAAGTTGAAAAAAAAACATCAATTGGAAAATCCCCAGGAGATGCTCCGAAAGTGTGCAGTGTGATAAATGTGTCAACGGCCCACTGAGAGGCAAGTTAATATAAAAAGAAGAGGTGGTAAATAACATAATAAAACATTTGAAAATTCAGATGGCACAGTAATAACTCATAATACATATCATGCTAACTTACTTGTGTCTGCTTCTCACGTTGGCCATACTTTTGTCATTTTGCAATCAATTTCAACCACTTTCAAGTTACCCAGAATTGCAAATACATTCAAAAGTAAGCAACAGAGACTAAGCAATCTGCCAACAACCAGTTTGGCAACCAGAATTTTGTCAACTGTGAAGTCAAAATTGGGCAACAAATTGACATCTTTACCAATTGTGTAGACTGAACATGCTACACATGCTCAAAAAAAAACTTCATTGATGTCCACAGGGTGTGTGTAGTACGCCCTGCCCTTCTGCCCCTCTGCTGCTGCCCCCCTTACACTTGCAATCAATTCTAGACTTCCAAAATTATAGTGTTGTTGTATAAATACAGCAGCTGTATTACCTGCTGCTGTCAAAAAAATTTACCTTTTTGGATACAGTGTTTATAAACTCCATTCAGAAAGGCGATAGACAGATACAAAGTAACATTGTTACTTTTGCATTTACTCTGTTCCATTGATCTTCAGATCAAAGGGATGAGCTTCAATCTGGATATGATGTCAGCATACCTCACAACTTTTGTACTTCAGAATGAGGGACACTGGAGGAGTAAAAAGACCTGTGGCGTGCTACGTCAAGGTAAATTGTGTGCTTTGCTTTGCTTTGTCTGAGCCTAACTTAAAGAACTTCATTAAAATAGTCAGAGACTGCATCACAGAGGTATGGACATAATACAGAAGATGGTCAGAGACTGCAGACATAATACAGAAGATGGTCAGAGACTGCAGACATGATACAAGAGATGATCAGAAACTGCAGACATGATACAAGAGATTGTCAGAGACTGCAGACATGATACAAGAGATGGTCAGAGACTGCAGACATGATACAAGAGATGGTCAGAGACTGCGGACATGATACAAGAGATGATCAGAAACTGCAGACATGGTACAAGAGATGGTCAGAGACTGCGGACATGATACAAGAGACATAATACAGGAGATGGTCAGTGACTGCAGACATGCTCCAAGAGATGGTCAGTGACTGCAGACATGCTCCAAGAGATGGTCAGTGACTGCAGACATGCTCCAAGAGATGGTCAGAGACTGCAGACATGAGTCAGGAAATGGTCAGAGACTGCAGACATGATATAGGAGATGGTCAGCAGCCAATCATAGACTGGAGACATAGTACATGACACATTACAGATAAGTGTCTGCAGGGGACCAATGAGCCACACAAAGTGGCAATAGATGGCTACATGTGGCCCTGGGCACTAAGCACTGCATTGTACATTTGGAGGGAAGTGCACATTCTTTTTCCAAAACCCCAAGAGCTCTTCTCCAGCTCTGGCAACACTGCCAGAATGCTTGCTATGAGAAATGAAATACAATCTATTGCTGAGATTTGGGAACATGCAAGGGCCAGTCTTCACTAGGGTGACCACATTTCCAAACTGCCATTCATGGACACCCCCCTCCCTGCCCCCCTTCCCAAAAAAAGATGGTGGGGGTTGGGGGGGCAGGGTGTCGGGCGAATGGCTGGTGTTGTACTACATTGTAATATATAATGAAATTGTTCAACCCGCCATAAAGTAGAATCGGTGGGGACCCTGAGCTTGTCACTTGCCACCTGATGCAGTGTGCCACTTGTCACCGTTGCCTGCCGCCAGATGCAGCATGTCACTTGCCACTCATTGCCTGCCACCAGATGCAGTGTGCCACTTGGCACCTATAGCCTGCCACCTGTCCGACACACCGGAGCCCCGGGAAAGTGAACGCCCCTTCAGCCGCTGGCTGTTGATGTGACTGCTTCCATGCGGGGTCAGGGGGGCGTCACATCTTCAGCTCTGAGGGGTTCATGCTGGGACCTGTAGTCCTTCACTTTTGGGGGGTCACATCCCCCAAAAGTGAAGGACTACAAGTCCCAGCATGAACCCCTGATATCTAAGGATGTGACTGCCCCCCCCCAAAATGAAGGACTACAGGTCTCAGCATGGACCCCTGAGAATTAAGGGTGTATAGATTGCACATGCTAATGCTGGGACCTGTAGTTCTTCACTGATTGGGGGGGCATCACATCTTCAGTTCTGAGGGTTTCATGCTGGGACCTGTAGTCCTTCACTTTTGGGGGTGTCACATCCCAGAATGAACCCTGCCCTGATATCTAAGGATGTGTCCTCCTTCCATCCCTCCAAGGGTGTAATCTCATCTGTCAGTGTCCTCTCCTCTACTGCAGACCCCTTATCTGCCTACCTCCTCTTATCGAGCCCATCAGTGAAGTAGAACTCATGCAGTTGGGCTTCACAAGTCTCTCTGCAGATGAGAGGGCCTTTAGGAGGAGGTAGAGATTATGCCTTTATTGTGGCCAGACAGGTCACTTTTTGAGGTTTGGTCCTACCTGTCCGGGAGACGCATTGCACCTGAGGTCCTGTAGGGGACAGACCTTAGGTGGCGTTGTTACGTCTCCAGTTATCCTGAAGGCTAAACCTTTAGTTCCAATTACGCTTTCTTGGTCTGAGTCGTCCATCGAGACACAGGCTCTAATCAATGCTGGGGCTGCAGGCCTGTTCATATATAGTGCCTTTGTGTCTAAGCACTCAATCCCGCTGCAGCTTCGTGCCACTCCACTTGCCATTGAGGCTATTGATGGGAGACTTCTACAGCCTGCCCATTTGACTCATGAGACTCCTCCGTTGACCATGGCCGTAGGGGCTCTTCACCGTGAGATAATCCAATTCCAAGTAATTTCCTCACCTCATTTACCAGTGGTTATTAGTTACAGAGGCACAACCCCTCTTTTGATTGGCTTCATGCTGAGGTTCTTTCCTGGTCGCCACAATGCAGTAAAACATGTTTTCAGAAAGTGGCTAAGGTCCTGTGCACCTCTTCACTCTCCTCCTTGCCAGAGGAGTACCCCAAGTTTAGCAATGTCTTTGACAAAGGTCAAGCCGGTAGTTTGCCTCCACACCGGTCGTATGATTGTGCAATTGACCTTCAATCTGGTGCCATGCCCCCTTGTGGCCGGGTTTACCCTTTGTCTGTCTCGGAGGGTAAAGCCATGGAGGAGTATGTTGCCGACGCACTTTCTTGAAGGTCCATCCGCAAATCCTCATCTCCTGCTGGTGCTGGTGCTGGCTTCTTCTTTGTGAAAAAGAAGAGTGGTGAACTGAGACCTTGTATCAATTATAGGGGTATAAATTGCTTCACGAATAAGAATGCTTATCTGATTCCAGTGATTATGGAATTATTTGACCGCCTCAAGGAAGCAACGGTTTTCACAAAAACTGCATTTACAGGACAGGACATTACAAATATCTTGTAATACCGTTTGGTCTTTGCAACGCTCCGGCAGTTTTTCAGGAATTCATCAACGATGTCATCCGAGATATGCTGTAGCAATGTGTGGTGGTTTATGTTGACGATATCCTCACATTGGCGAAGCGTGAAGGGGTGCCAGAGTTGACATAGCGACCCCGTATTTAGCTCCAGGGGGCGCGTGGCTCCCTGCTCTCATTGTCCATGCTATTTTTTTCAAACACAAAATCCTGCAAACAGAATCCAGGTCCAATCCGCCTTGTGTCTCCCAGGGTCCCAGCTGAGCTCTGTAATCCAGTCCAGAGCTTCTAGTTTGCCTTCTTCCCAGATCCCAGACCACACCCCACCCCTGTTCTCATTGGCTGGAGACGAGAAGTCTGAGTTAATTAGCAGATGGGGAGAGTAGCTTCTGTAACCCAGGTAAGAGACACGCTGCTGTGCAGGAGAGTTCTCACATATGGGAACAGATTACAACAGACACACTGACACTACATCTGGCCTGCCGGCACAGACACAACATAGACTCACAGACAGAAACGTTTTGTAATGTAAACTATCCAAACATCTCCTGAGGGGCCCCCTCCCCCCACCAACCTGAAATGGGGACTGATGTTTAGAGGTACTCTGATGTGATGGGGAGGCTCTGATGTGATAGTGGAGGCTCTGATGTGATGGAGGGGTCTCTGATTTGAAATCTGGGATCTGATGTTATAATGGGGGCTCTGATGTGATGGAGGGAGCTTTGATGTGAAATGGAGACTCTGATGTGCTGGAGGGGGCTTTGATGTGAAATGGGGGTTCTGATGTGATAATGGGGGCTCTGATGTGATGGAGGAGGCTCTGATGTGATAATTGGGGCTCTGATGTGATGGAGGGGGCTCTGATGTGATGGAGGGGTCTCTGATGTGAAATGGGGGCTCTGATGTGATGGAGGGGGCTCTGATATGATGGGGGGGCTCTGATGTGATGGAGGGGGCTCTGCTGTGATAATGGGGGCTCTGCAGTGATAATGGGGGCTCTGCAGTGATAATGGGGGCTCTGATGTGATGGAGGGGGCTCTGCTGTGATAATGGGGGCTCTGCTGTGATAATGGGCGCTCTGCAGTGATAATGGGGCCCCCTCCCCCACCATCCTGAAATGGGGACTGATGTTGAGAGGTGGGGGCTCTGATGTGATGGAGGGGGCTCTGATGTTATAATGGGGACTCTGATGTGATGGAGGGGGTTTTGATGTGAAATGGGGGCTCTGATGTGATGAAGGGGGCTCTGATGTGATAATGGGGGCTTGAATGTGATAATGGGGGCTTTGATGTGATGGAGGGGGCTCTGATGTGATGGAGGGGGCTCTGATGTGATGGAGGGGGCTGTGATGTGAAATGGGGGCTCTGATGTGATGGAGGGGGCTCTAATGTGATAATGGGGGCTCTGATGTGAAATCTGGGCTCTGATGTGATAATGGGGGCTCTGATGTGACGGAGGGGGCTCCAATGTGATAATGGGGGCTCTGATGTGATGATGGGGACTCTGATGTGATGGAGGGGGCTCTGATGTGATGGAGGGGGCTTTGATGTGAAATGGAGACTCTGATATGATGAAGGGGGCTTGATGTGATAATGGGGGCTCTGATGTGAAATGGAGGGGGCTCTGATGTGATGGAGGGGGCTCTGATGTGATGGAGGGGGCTCTGATGTGAAATGGGGGCTCTGATGTGAAATGGGGTGCTCTGATGTGATGGAGGGGCTCTGATGTGATGGAGGGGGGGGCTCTGATGTGATAATGGGGGCTCTGATGTGATGATGGGGACTCTGATGTGATGGAGGGGGTCTCTGATGTGATGGAGGGGGCTTTGATGGGAAATGGAGACTCTGATATGATGAAGGAGCTTGATGTGATAATGGGGGCTCTGATGTGATGGAGGGGGCTCTGATGTGATGGAGGGGGCTCTGATGTGATGGAGGGGGCTCTGATGTGATGGAGGGGGCTCTGATGTGAAATGGGGGCTCTGCTGTGAAATGGGGGCTCTGATGTGATGGAGGGGGCTCTGATGTGATGGAGGGGGCTCTGATGTGATAATTGGGGCTCTGATGTGATGGAGGGGGCTCCAATGTGATAATGGGGGCTCTGATGTGATGAAGGGGACTCTGATGTGATGGAGGGGGCTTTGATGTGAAATGGAGACTCTGATATGATAAAGGGGGTTTGATGTGATAATGGTGGCTCTGATGGGGTAATGGGGGCTCTGATGTGATGAATGGAGGCTCTGATGTGATAATGGGGGCTCTGATGTGAAATGGGGACTCTGATGTGATGGAGGGGGCTCTGATGTGAAATGGGGGCTCTGATGTTATAATGGGGACTCTGTCCATTGCTCTACTGACTGACAATATCCACTAAGGTGGGCTAAGTTTAGATTTTTGCAGTGTCATTTGTTTTATTCTTTCTCTCAGACCCCTTTCACACTGAAGACAGTTTTCAGGTGTTTTAGCGCTAAAAATAGCACCTGTAAAGCTCCTGAAAACTGACTCTCATGCCTCCCAAGTGTGAAAGCTCGAGTGCTTTCATACTGAGGCGGTGCTCTTGCGGGACAGTGAAAAAAGCCCTGCAAGCAGCATCTTTTGGGCAGTTTGGGAGCGCTGTATATAGCGCTCACAAACCGCCTCTGCCCATTGTATTGAATGGGCAGCACTTCCGAAGTGCCTGAAAAGTGCTTTGGATGCGCCGCAACACAGGCCCTAATATTAAGTTTGGCCTTGCTGGTTAATTTCTTAAAGTGGAAGTAAATCCCCCCTATCGTTTTCAGCCAAGGAAGCTGCCATCTTTGCCTCTGTTTAATCTTCAACTGCCACGGTGCTGCACATTTGATCCGTTATGACACCAGACATTGGATGGTTTGACTGTTTGGTTGAGAGCACAGCCAATGTGCAGTTAGCATTCCCGGCATGCCTTTTTTTTTTAAACTGTTAAATCGATGGGTTTACTTCCGCTTTAAATAAGGATGTTGAATCCCTGGAGATCTTTGATAACTTTCATATTATTCAGGTAGGTCTCCACTCCTCAGAGGTTGTCTGCTCCGGATTACACCATGTCAGTGGGGAAAAGTTCTCGCTGTGTCACCTTGTGTAGGTAATTCAGTAAATGCAGTGTCCCGCCAAGGCCCATCCTGGGCACTCTGAGTGTCCAGTTTCACCTACACAGAGTGACGGGGCAAGCATGCTGTAAAAGCAGCAGATGGTAATGGGGGGGGGGGGAAGGCCCAGGTCAGCTTTTGCATCGGGGGCCCACAAGCTTCAAGCTACACCTCTGTATCATCATATATTCTAAATCCCTAGAGAGCCACCACACAGATGTCTCTCGTGTGCTACAGAGGCTGAGAGATAATAACCTGTATTGTAAGTTGGATAAGTGGGAGTTCCATCGTGAACAGGTTCAATTTCTGGGTTATGTAATTCCTGCAGTTTTATGCCCCATACACACGGTCGGATTTTCCGTCGGAAAATGTGCGATCGGATCATGTTGTCGGAAAATCCAATCGTGTGTGGGCTTTTTCCGTCGGATTTTTCGACGCACAAAGTTTGAGAGCAGGCTTTAAAATTTTCCGACAACATGATCCGATCATTTCAATTCTGATCGTGTGTAGACAATTCCGACGGACAAAGTGCCACGCATGTTTAGAATAAACTAAGAGGCGAAAGCTATTGGCTACTGGCCCATTTATACTCCCGACGTACGTGTTTGATGTCACCTCATTCAGAACGATCGGATTTTCAGACAACTTTGTGCGACCGTGTGTATGCAACACAAGTTTCGGACAAAATCCGTCTGAAAAAATCCGACGAATTTTGTGGTCGGAATGTCCGACCGTGTGTATAGGGCATTTCAGTGTCCTCGTCCTATAGGTCTATGTCAGCTACAACATTTTCTTGGCTTTGCCAATTATTATTATTCGGAACTTGGTCTCCGGATTCCATTAAAGCTTTTGAGTCTCTCAAGGCTGCCTTTGTTTTAGCTCCTGTGCTGGCACATCCGGATCCTACGTTACCCTTTATTCTTGAGGTTGATGCACCTGAGACTGGAGTAGGGGCCCTTCTGTCTCAACGTCCCACCTCTGAGAGTGCTATGCATCCATGTGGCAAATTTTCTAAGAACTTGTCTCCTGCAGAATGCAATTCCGAGATTGGGGACAGAGTATTGTTAGCTATGACTTTAGCTCTTAAAGAATGGAGGCATCTCCTCAAAGGTGCCACCGTACCGGTCCTCATTTTGACTGACCATAAGAATCTGACATTCTGGTCTGAGGCAAAATCTCCCAGAAGGGCTCGATGGGCTCTTTTTCTGTCAAGCTTCAATTACATAGTCTTATTCTTACCCGGTACTAAGAATGTAAGGGCTGATGCATTGTCACGACAGTTTTTCTCCGCTTCCAAGATGGAGTCGGTTCCTGCTCCTGTGATACCTCCCGATCGTATTCTGGCCACTGTTCATACTAGTCTCATGTCTCCTTCAGGTGACAGAATTCTTGCTGTTTAGATCTATTCTCCTCCCGAGAAACCTTGTGACCTCTGCTTTGTCCCTGAGAATCTCCACACTGTTTTGCTCCAGACTTACCATTTTCTCAAAGCAGCTGGCCACCCAGGCAAGAATTAACTTATTTGGGCTATTTCTCAACAATTCTGGTGGCCTAGTCTCCGCGCTGATGTAGCCGCCTGTGACGGACCTGGCCGAGACACAGGCTGTTGGAGGGGACTGAGTGCGAGCCTGTTGCCTTGGGATTATGGGCCCTGGCATTTGGAGGAACAGTGCTCTTTGAGCTGCAGGCCTGGGACCCCTGAGCTGGTGATACTTGGATTCAGGTCCATGCTGGCCCCCCAATACACATAGAATCTGTATGTGTATTTGGCATATTAGCAAGAGACGCTAATGACATGAACTCCAGCCACCTGTGTTATGTAATTGACTATAGTCTGGCTTGTAGAAGCTTTTCACCTATTGTTGTGTGTGCTAATTAACCCTGCAATTGAATGAAGGAGTCAAGTGTTTATTAAGATAATTAGCTCATGCTAATTAGGTTAGGTGTGAGTCATCTAGCTGTATATAAGTGTGACATGTCAAATAAAGATTCATTCCTGATGTACCCTACACTGGTGTTGTCTGGTGACTGGGTGAGCTAAGGGGGTCTTGGATTGTGTGGTACCGGACAGAGGAAGCAGTTACGGCGGACATCTTGGGTACGAGGTCCGTCACAATTGGCTGGCAGCGGTGGGATCGTGCTTCCTTGTCGTGAACACATCCAAACCATCACCTGGATCCAAGGCCCGGATACGTCATGGAAGAGGAATTCGGAAGGAGGTTGCGAGAGATGCGGATACAGCACAGAGGACCAGTATCGGTGCAGGTCCTGCTGGGATGGTATGATTCTGTTCGCCTACAACTCTGGAAAGAAGCGCTAGCCTGTGAGCAGCGACACCAGGGAAAAGTTCTCCCCTCCATCCATGTAAGGTACTGGTCGCAGTATGAAGTACGAATGTTGTTATTGGGGGAACAACCGAAGCAGGAGTGGACAGCGGAGTTAAGCAGGCTGATCCGGGCAGAAATGCGTTTGGACGAGAGCTACAGAGCCCTCCGGTGGTATGTAGCCCAAGTGTGCCCGTGGACAGCGGATGACAGGCCCACGGAAGGCTTTGATTATAATGGCCTGGGATTGTTGTACTGGAGGCTGTCCGAGGACCCCGACTTTGGGAGTGATCTGGAGTGGCGTTTGGAGGAAATAATGGAGCACAGAGAGCAAAGATTGAACGTCTCGGAAGTGCTCTGGGCACAGGAAGATTTGGAGTTCCTCCCCAGCAAAGATCCGTGCACCTGGGAGACAATACCACAGACATGTCATCCCAGCGGCCAGATGAGGGAATGGAAAAGGAAGCAGCCGGCTCCCCTTCCCAATGGCAGCTACACAATTTGGGAGTGGAGGAAGCCAGCCTCCTGCCCCAACAGTTAACCAGAGCGGAGGATGTGGAGTCCCCAGCAGAAGTGCTGGCAACAGGGCAGAGTGCTACCCACCTCTGTCCAGCACCAGCAACAGCTGCGGAGTTCCAGGGAGCTGGGGCAGTCGGCCTCGCTCCCCAACAGTTAGCTGGAGGAGATGATGTAGGGAAGCTCCTACACCCACCTGAACTGCTGACAACGGAACAGAGCGCTGCTGGCCTCTGCCCGCAACTAAAACAGGACAGATTCCCTGTAAAGGTGGATGGGAATGCAGTCTCCACCAGTATACCCCAGGGATGCTGGGCGGTCGGCCCAGATCCCCAACAGCAGGATGGAGTGAGCCCAGTCACCCTGTCTTCTCTCCAGCGGCTGAAAAGACTCCAGGGAGAAGGGCCAGTCCAGGCCTCTCCCCAGCCGCGGATATGTTCTATGAGAGAGGCAGAAGTTGGCTGGGTGAGTCATGCTCTGTCTGGAACAATTTGTTTGGGGTACTGTGTGGGTACAGGCATTAGAGCACTGGAACCACTGACTAACTTCGGAGTCAACCCGTCTGGGGTCTCCTCCTGTGTTAGTCTCCTGCCGAAAGGGGAGAAATGTGACGGACCTGGCCGAGACACAGGCTGTTGGAGGGGACTGAGTGCGAGCCTGTTGCCTTGGGATTATGGGCCCTGGCATTTGGGGGAACAGTGCTCTTTGAGCTGCAGGCCTGGGACCCCTGAGCTGGTGATACTTGGATTCAGGTCCATGCTGGCCCCCCAATACACATAGAATCTGTATGTGTATTTGGCATATTAGCAAGAGACGCTAATGACATGAACTCCAGCCACCTGTGTTATGTAATTGACTATAGTCTGGCTTGTAGAAGCTTTTCACCTATTGTTGTGTGTGCTAATTAACCCTGCAATTGAATGAAGGAGTCAAGTGTTTATTAAGATAATTAGCTCATGCTAATTAGGTTAGGTGTGAGTCATCTAGCTGTATATAAGTGTGACATGTCAAATAAAGATTCATTCCTGATGTAGCCTACACTGGTGTTGTCTGGTGACTGGGTGAGCTAAGGGGTCTTGGATTGTATGGTACCGGACGGAGGAAGCATTTACGGCGGACATCTTGGGTACGAGGTCCGTCACACCGCCTTTTGTAGCCACCTTCGTAGCCGCTTGTTTTCTGTGTGCTTAGAGTAAGACACCACAACACCTTCCAGTGGGCCTCCCTCAACCCATACCCAATGGAGAGATGCCTTGGACCCACATGTCTATGGATTTTATTGTGGAGTTACCCAACTCTCAGGGCGACACAGTTGTTCTTATGGTGGTTGACAGTTTCTTGAAAATGTCACATTGTATTCCACTTAAGAAGTTGCCCAAATCCAAAGAGCTGGCATCCATTTTTGCTCGGGAGATCTTTCAAATTACATGGGCTACCCAAAGTTATCATCTCAGACAGGGGTAGCCAGTTTGTCTCAAGGTTTTGGCGAGCCTTTTGTGCACAGTTGGGAATTCAGCTATCCTTCTCCTCTGAGTATCACCCGCAGTCCAATGGGGCCACAGAACGAGCCAACCAAGCCTTGGAGCAGTTTTTACGTTGCTATATTTCTCACCAACATAACAACTGGTTCAGACCTCTTACCTTGGGGCAGAGTTTGCTCACAATAGTGCTGTCAATACCGCTTCCCAATTGTCTCAGTTTATGGCGAATTATGTTTTCCAACCATCCATGTTACCTGACTCATTTGTTCCTCAAAGAATTCCTGCATTAGAAGAGCATTTCCGTGGTCTTCGTTCCACTTAGGTACAGGTCCACAAGTCATTGCGACATGCCAGTGATAGGTACAGACTCCCTGTTGACCGCAGACGCCTACCTGCGCCTTCCTACAAGGTTGGGGAGATGGTCTGGCTGTCACCTTGCAACCTCTGACTCCGTGTTTCCTCACTGAAACTGACACCACGGTTTATTGGGCCTTTCCGTATTCTCCGTGAGATCAACCCAATGGCTTACGCATTAGACGTTTCTTCTAGGCGTATTTCAAATGTTTTCCATGTCTCCTCATTAAAACCTTTGGTGTGCAACCACCTCGGTACCACGTCCTCCCCCAGTTCAGGCTGAGAACCAAGAGGAGTGTGAGATACAATCAATCATTGACTCCCATAGGTTCTGTGGGCACATACAGTACCTAGTTCATTGGAAAGGTTAAGGTCCGGAGGAACGCTCTTGGGCCTCATCCTCAGACGTACATGCTCCTGTCATCCTCCGTGCTTTCCATAGACGTTTTCCCCTCAAACCTAGTGGCCCTCCGAGGGGGAGGGGTCGTTGAGGAGGGGGTACTGTCAGGCAGTGGCAGCTGGTGCTCAAATTTTTTGGGGGGCACAAGCAAACTAAAAAATACTGAACCCCCATCAATTGCGGCCTCACTGTGCCCATCAAATGCAGCCATTGTGCCCATCAAATGCAGCCACTGTGCCCATCAATTGCAGCCACTTGTGCCATCAAACGCAGCCACTTGTGCCCATCAAACACAGCCACATGTGCCCATCAAACACAGCCACTTGTGCCCATCATATGCAGCCACTTGTGCTCAGTATATGCAGCCACTTGTGCCCATCATATACAGCCACTGTGCCCACCGACACACCCCCCCACTCGCCAGGCGGCTCTGGCAGTGCTTCCAAACCCCCCCCACGCACGGCTCTGCCAGTGCATCCAACCCCCCCCGGCGCGGCTCTGGCAGTGCATCCAACCCCCCCCCCCGGCGCGGCTCTGGCAGTGCATCCAACCCCCACCGCGCGCGGCTCTGACACTTACCAGGCAGCAGCTCCTCTCCAGCGCGTTACTCTCCTCTGCTCCTCTTCCTAACCGCCAGGCATCCAATAGTGTGGCCTGGCGCTTTGGTCAATCGGGAAACCTGCCTCCTGATTGGTGGGGAGGAAGGTTAGTGTGAAAATAGCGAAAATTAAATTGCTATCTTCACACAATTGGGTGGGATCAGGGCACACTCTCTGTACCCCGAGCCCACCCTATTTTAAAGCCTATTAGACCCTCCTACCCCTGTCATAGGAATCCATGTGTCCGGCATCCTGAAAGGGGCCGGGCGCATGGATGAGGGGGTGGCGCCCGTGCGCCCACAGTGCAGGTCTTTCTGAAAGTTTGTGACAGTCTGACTGATATGGGTAAGTTCCCTAGAGGGCTATCTTCTGTACATTTGGGATGTTGGCTTTGCGGCACCCTGTTTCTCACTGTCCCACCTGAATCACCTCCATTGTCCTGTTTTTATTGTTGTGCTTTTTTAAGCAAAGTTTCCCGCACATTTTTATTAAGTAATTTTTAACGAAGATATTTTTAAGATACAAGATCAATCTATACGACACAGTCTATATATGCGAAACTGGTTCACGGAGACGAGTGATCATACTTAATAGTCACATTTATTGGTTGACAGAAAACAAATATTTACATGAAATTAAAATACAGATTGCATTATTTGAACATTTGACAATTGATGGAAATACCCTCAAAATGGGCGTAGTACCTTGGACACAATATCACCATGATAACTTCTTCAGTAGAATCAATAACCTTATACTTGACAATTTAACATAATGTCTGTATTTCACACACCCAGACGTTACTATGCTGCAGGTAAGTAACGTTGAACAATGCGAAACAAATTAGACATTTGTTTGTCAATAAAAAGCACTATGCAACAAGTAATATATAATAAAAATTGAATATTAGAGAAAAAAATCTAAAAGACGGTTATTGATTCTGGAGAATGATTACCAATATTAGAATATTCAATACATCAATAATTAAGAGAACATACAAGATAAAATCAACATGGCATATTTACCCATTCCAAAATGGCTATTAGTCTGGATTTAAGATAGCTACCGGGTTCAGGAATCTCCTTGGAGGTTTAAAGTATATTTCCAGTCATGGCTGTCAGTCTATCTGGGAAGATGTTTCTCTCCCAGTGTCCCTTCCCCAGGGTGGGTCCCTGAGCTCTCAGGTTCCCCTGAGCTGTCCTTCCTCTTTTGGCTATACCTCTTGCTTCTTAAATACCCTCTCACACAATAAGATCATAAAATTTGTAATATGTTCAGCCCAAAAGGTATGTGTCTCTTTCCTATTGGCCTCGTTTTTAATGTAATTGCACCTTCAACCACCAGGGGTCTCACGTGTGTTTTGGGGCTGCTCTGTAAAGTAATATATTTTATTTTATACTGTATATTTTACTTTAGTGGAAATATATATATCTTTAATATTTGGGAATTCTACTAACCCTATACTATCAAATACGCTTAGCATAATTATTGATCAATCACTTTGCATAAAATGGTGATATATATGCATATCATTGTATATCTGTAAACATTTAGTCCATTTAAAAAGGACACAAGTTATATGTATATATATATTAATCAACATCACATACAGTTTTTATCTATCTGGATACCTGTATAATTTGGGTATCCAATCAATATTTGTTTCTCTAAACATGATTCAATTCTCATATATTCATTTCATAATCATATGTTTTCTTAATACTAATTTGTTCCTAAACAATTCTATTAATAATCACCCTTTATTTATTATGTTTTCTTTATAACCGACTTCATCAATTCATCGGATACTAAAATGATAGTTTTCTTTTTGTGATTTCCAGATATCACATATACTATGAATTGACTGGTAACGTCATGTTTTGAGATGAACTTTAGACATTCGGGTGAACAATCTCATGTTTATTCTCATTATTTGTCCTGTTGAAAAACAAACCTCACTTGGTATCCTAGTCATTGTCTTATGAGAAGCGAGGACAATATAGACTCCTTGGTTTTATTTATCTCTCACTTTCTGAGCCCACCTTGACACAATCCAGTTTATTTGCTCAACCTTCCCTTGAACCAAGGAACTTGTAGTTGTATTTACTATCACACATATAGGAACTTATTTCCTTTGTTTTCCAAATTGTCTCATTGTCCTACAGTTTCTGTCTAAATACAGGCTTGTAAACTTTATATATTTGAGACTTGTAAAATGGGCAACCAGTTCATCTGCTTTTCAGGAGCAAAAGTTCATTTCAATTTTTTTTTTTGTTAGGCCTACTGAATCTCCCATCTCTGCCAGCGAATATTAGATATATTTCTTCATAATTCACAACATTATTTATTATCTGACTGTCCAACACTGTATTGGTTTTACGTTATATGGTTTTATCTGGATGGCACTTTTAATGTGATACAATAAAATTATGATTTTATATATTAGATTTTTTGGCTATTCCTCATTTTTTGGCACAGTCAAAGTCCCTTCACCTGTGGATGGTGAGGCCCCTTTCCCCCCTCTTTTAGGGTATGGTCCTCCTCTCCTTACAGGGTATGTATGCATATGGGATGGTGCCATTATGAGGATATATTTTCATGTCTTTATCTGTCTCACACCTACATCTGTATTAATTGGCTATTGGGCCTTGGACACGGTCAGCTGAAAACACTGCTGCTAATTTCCTCAAACTAAGGCAGGAAGGAAAGAAAATTGCTCGATACCCCCATCAACACAGTCATCGTGGATGGGGGAATCCCTTGTGCGGTATTCTGTCGGCATGGAGGGGGCTTCCCTGCCAGCAGAACACAATGATCAGTGTTGCCAGCTATAGCAGATGGCACTAATCGTTCCGGAAGAAGCCGACAGGCTAGTTGTACACAAGTTGATTGATAGGATTTATTTGCTTAAAGGTTGTAAAGGCAGAGATTTTTTTATCTCAATGCATTCTATGCATTAAGATAAAAAGTCTTCTGTGTGCAGCAGCCCCCCTAACACTTACCCGAGGTCCTTCTCTGTCCAGCAATTTTCATGAGTTTCTCAGCTGTCCGAGATTCCACGTCCTGAAGGCTGAGATGCAGCAGTGCCATTAGCTCCCGCTGCTGTCAATCAAAGTCAGCTAGCCAATCAGAGGAGAGAGGGGGCCAGGCCTGGGGCTTCACGTCTGAATGGACACAGGGGACTGTGACTCAGCTCGGGTGCCCCCATAGCAAGTTGCTTGCTTTGGGGGGACTGAACAGGAGGGAGGGGCCAGGATCACAGAAGAGGGACCCAAGAAGAGGAGGATCTGAGCTGCTCTATGCAAATCCACCGCAACAGAAGAGGTAAGTATAACATGTTTGTTATTTTTATAGGGAAAAAAAGAGCCTTTACAATCACTTTAAGAAAATGTTATACTGTGAGACGCAATACCAAAAATCGATTTTGGATTTAAATACACTTTAATCTTTGTAACAGTCTTTGCTTCAATAACTGTCAATTCAATGCAAGCTCAGTGACAGTTACAGAAAATATGCAGCCATGTGACACCAAAGAGGGGATAACAGAGAGATACATTTTTAGAACTGAACTTTATCCAAAACTAGAATACTAGCTCCAAAATCAGTACAAAAAAGACACTTCTATCGGTCTGTAATCTTTGGGGTTTTTTTCTCTGTTAATTCATCACAGTCAAGTGGAGTTGAAACGCGTTGGCTTGTTCATAATGACTTTAATCTCATGCAGTGAGAGCTCTACGAGTCATTATGTATAAAGCCTGGAATATCCTCAACACAAATTATCCCCTGGGATTCACTTCATTAAATAGATAAGTGTGAAAAATAATGAGCTGTAAAAAAACAAACTTAAGGAAATGAAAATAGACCAAAGTGAACGCCAGAATGCAACCCGCTTATATCCACATCTTCTCCTCTTGGGTGGGGTAAGGAGGCACCCGCAATTTAGATATTTATGATTAGGTATGGGTTTTAAAGATCGACTCCAGCCTTCCATTCAGTCTGGCACAGTTGTACAGGCTCCTCTTCTGTAATGAAATAGCTTATACTGATTTCACTGCATACTGTGACCTGTCCCTTTAACTCATTGGACTTTAGTACTTTCAATCATATATGTGGGTGTTACTTAGGGTGTTCTGCATGCAAATGCCCAGGAACACCCACTCCTCCTGCGTGACAGACACTTATTAAGACATTTTGATATTCACAACACTCCCAAGAGACAGCCCACTGCTTACATCAGAACCAAGGACTATTGAGAGGAGTACTGAAGCAGAATGCTGAGATGTATTCATAGGGTATGGTATAGCACTGTGCTGGCTCCTCCCATCAGCCACGATCTGCCTGAATTGCATGGAGAAGCACAGAAACCCAGTGGCACAGGGATTAAGAAAAGGGTATGTAATGATAATGGAAAGGTTTTATTTAAAATTTTCTTTAGCATGGTGATAGGGGAGGGGGTGAATCAGGCCACGCAAAATATAAGCAGATAACTTTACCTTCCTGTTAATGGAATTTTTACATTTAATTGATATCATTATTTCTATTACTATACCTTCCAAGGAAATATGCAAATGGTAAATATTATTATTGGCCTAATGACTGGCCCCTTAATGCATATGGAATTGCTATAGCATACTATGCATTTAGTAAGTCCTTTCTGACCCTGGGAAGAATGAGAGTCGGACACCATGGCTGAGGGGTTAGATGTCTCTTGTGCAAAAATCGCCATCACATGAGATCTCTGCAATGAGAAATTACATGAAATAATATTCCTTCATTTTCTTATTATGAAGTGTCAGGGCTGAATGACATTTCTGTGAGAGAAACATTTCCTGCAAAATACTGCCTGACAATATAGAACTGAATCCCTCTGTGTACGACCATCACTCACTACATTTTTTGGTTGTCATAGTAACCAAATATAAATCATCTACCTATTTCATCATTGTCAGTCAATCTATATATCATCATATCTTTCGGTTTCATATCTATTAATTTCTGTCTTTATCAGTCTATCTATCTAATTATTGTTCTATTTCATAATTGTCCGTCTATCTATCTATCTATCATTCTAATTATTATTCTATTTCATAATTGTACGTCTATCTATCTACCTATCTATCTATCACTTTCAATTTCATATCTATTTATCCCTATCTTTCAATATGATATCTATCTGCCTATCTATTTCACATTTATCAGTCTATCTATTTTATAATTGTCAGTCAATATATATCTCTCTATCTTTCAGTTTGATATTTATATATATATATTTTTTTTCTGTTTTTAACAGTCTATCTATATATCTATCTCTCTATTTATCTATCCATCTATCACTTTCAATTTGTATATCTATCTATCTTTACATTTCATATCTATCCATCTATATATTAATCCATCTATATCTTTCATATATCTATCTATCTATTTCACATTTGTCTATCTATCTCTTTCAATTTCATATCTATTTATCACTATCTTTTAATTTCATATCTCTATCTATATATCTATCTTTACATTTCATATCTATCTATCTATCGATCTCTCTATCACTATCTTTCAATTGAAGATCTATTCATTTCTGTCTTTATCAGTCTATCTGTAGTCAGGTGCAGTCTGTTGCCTCCACAGCAGATGGCACTCCACCGCAGCAGTAGTGCAGAGGGAGAGGCAGTCAAGAGGAACATGGTTATTCTAGGGTTTCCTGAGTCACTGGGGCAGCAATTCGATTGGATGCTGGCCAACTATGTGACCCTGGCAGCCACCTTAGGTGTGGCAGAGTTTATTTATTCGGCACGCAATCATGTGTGGGTAGTGTAGGGACAGGTCACCAGTCTGTTAGGGACAGTATTAGTGGCAGGGAATGGTTCCAGATGTGTAGGGAAAACTTAGGCCTCCGCACTCTCCTTGGACATCTTCTTGTTTGGGCTTGGAACAGCCAGGCTGCATTCCACCCCTCCAGACAGATGCTGTCAGTTTGGATGAAACCTGCCCCCGGGTTCGGCACGCAATCATATGTGGGTAGTGTAGGGACAGGTCACCAGTCTGTTAGGGACAGTATTAGCAGCACGGAATGGTTCCAGACCTGTAGGGAAAGCTTAGGGCTCCGCACTCTCCTTTGACATCTTCTCGTTTGGGCTTCGAACAGCCAGGCTGCATTCCACCCCTCCAGACGGTTGCTGTCAGTTTGGATGAAACCTGCTCCGCTACACGCAGTTACCGGTTGGGCCTTCTCCCCCCTCGGTTTGTTGTGAACTGTTTTGCCTAACTTTAGTACAAGTTCCACTTATTGCACCTGGACTGTGCAGCACCAGGCGGCACCCACCCACATTATCTCTCTATCTATCTATCTATCTATCTATCTATCTATCTATTCATCGAATCAGGCACAGTGCACTTTATCCAATGCTTTATTTGATTGTATATTTGGTACGCATATATGTACTTGGGGGGTTGGGGGCTTTTATTTGAATAAACTTGTCAAAACGGTACTATGCTATGTGGCTATTATTTCTTCACATATATGCTTGGAGCCATGGCCTAACAACTCTGACACCTAGTGGTTGATGGGAGATGAGCAGTGGAAAAGTTGATTTACTTTGGAGATTTCAAGGCTTTTGAATATCTGTGTTCTGGTAAGTGCATCCCCAAAGAGGAGATTTTGCCGCACGTGGTGAAAACCTTGGTGGAATTTTTTTGGTGGAAGCTTTATTGTACAGATCACAACAGAGACTTTCTATTATCATGCTCATCTGATGTTTTATATATATTCTTCATTGATTATTGATTGTTGGTGTCCGCATCCCAATAAGGACATTAAGCGCTGCTGCAATATTTTAGAAGGACTTACATTGAAATTTTACAATATTGTTATATTTTATATCTATCTATCTCCGTCTATCTCTCGATCTATCAATCTTTCTATCTCTATGTTTCAATTTCTTATCTATTAATTTCTATCTCTATATGTCTATCTATCTATCTCTGTACTCACTTATCTTTTACCATATGTGCACCTGGTTGAAAATATCAGAAGTAAACATGGACGGAAGAATTATTACTGAACAATCTATTTTTAAATAATTCATTATTCTTTCTAATAGCCTGGCTCTGTCCTTTAGGAGCAGATTTCATTATGGTGAATGTTTTTCTACCTGGTGGACAGTTTAGCTGACATTCAGCCTTCATTTGACGAGCAGGTTGCTCCCAGCAAACAGCGAAAGGACATCCATCGATCTGCCAAAGTAAATATTTTTATCTATTGACTTAAAAGGCACTTATTGGGTAAAATGAATTGTGCGTGTTTTTTATCCTTTCTAAAGTTTAAAGATAACTACCTGAGACTTTCGCAGGCATCGACCACTTCTCTTTTTCAGGAATGGAGCCTCAAATGACTAGAACATTTAGGTTTATGCAACATAATATACCCCTGTTCTGTCATAGGGTTTCAAGTAGGTGTAAACCCTAACTGGATGTATATACTTTAGTTTGCTAATGCACTCGGTGCTGCTTCTCTCCTCCAGCCTCTTTTAGTCAATTCTGTTTACATGCACTTGCTCCGGCATCGGCTGCACCAAGCCAGCATCCAGATAGTAGCAATGGTGGACCATGACTGCCCTTGGTATGGTCTCTGGTAGCCTCCACCAGGTGCGCATGTGACAAAGTAACAGTGCAAGAGCCGAATTGGAATACAGTTGTCACCCAAACAGGAAGTCCCTTTATGATAAAATCGCCAGGGATTATTTTATTCCCTGGTATAGTATTTTTGTTGCTAGGGATTATATTAATTTAAGCTGCTGGTTAAAAAAAATAGCACATTTTAGTGATTGGGTTTAAAGCTATGCTCTGTTTCAAATGTCATTTTATGCATTGACTTACCTTCTTAGGCCCAGCCTGCTGACTTGACACCATCCATAGGCAGCTTATAACTTTTTTTTTTTTTTTTAAATAAAATAAACATGTTACACTTTGCAATAGAATTACACAGAGCAGCCCTGAATCTTCTCTTCTGGGGTCCCCCGCTGGTTCTGTGTTTGCCACAATAGCAAGCCACTTGCTATGAGGGTGGATGTGCTGGCTTGTTCCTGAGCCAGGCTGTGTGCGTCCATAGATGCACACAGAGCGATTTGGCCCTGCCCCCACTCTCTGCTCACAGGCTTTATCTAATGGCTCCCACTGAAACTCCTGTGAATGCAGGGAGAGAGGAGAGATACAGATGGGCAAAGTGCTGGATTGAAAACAGACTCAAGTAAGTATTTACGGTTGTGAGGGGGCGATACTGTTCTTGGGACATTTTTTACTTAAATACAGGCAATGCATTAACGTAAAAAATATCTTGACTTTAGAACCACTTTAACTCTTCAATTAGACACAGCAGTGGAATCCAATGCAACTTTACTTCAGCTAATCGCAGTACAGTGCAGGATGTTTTTCCAGTCTTTTGAAGTGTAAGAAGACAATGCCTTTTCTATGCTTTTATTTTATTTTCTGTCTCTGCAAATAACTTACACAGACTGAGAGAACATTGAAGAAGTGGGGAGGATCTAGCTAGGACCAAACTAACTAGCACTATACAGGAAGGGTAGACAGAGGGGAAAAAAACAAAACCATGTTAGTAAACAAGTTTTAGTAACCAGAAAACACCACTAGATATCAGCATACTACAGAAAACTTATAACATATTGCATCGCATACGAGCACATTATGTAAAACTTACCTTAAAAAGAAGCCCTCCAACAGTGCGCTGTTATCTGACAGGGCTTCACCTGGTCTTCCTTCCAGGTTTGCAGGCTCCGGTTGTGAATGAAGGAGCCGCAATGACGTCACTCCCCCACATGCGCATGGAAGTCACTGTTCGCGGCACAGGGCTCTGATGGAACAGAACGGGTATGCTGTTCCTTCAGAGCACATTCACAAGTAAATATCTCCTAAACTGTGCACGTTTAGGAGATATTTACTGTGCCTATAGGTAAACCTTATTATAGGCTTACTTATAGGTAAAAATCAGCCAAGGGAGTTAACTCTTACTTTAGAGGAGTACTGAGGCAGGGTGCTGTGATAAGGGCCACCGACAAGAAGGGAACCACCAGTCCTCCTGTACGGGGCCTAGGCCCAATCAATTCATTAAAGCAGCCTGGGCAGCAGGGGGAATCGGATCATGGACATGAAAGGGGAGTGGTTGGTGTGGCAGGGGGCAGGAAGGGGGGCAGTTACAGGAACTGATCCCCTGTGTGACTCACTCTGCAGCAGGTGAAAGCTGGCTTCTCCTCCTCCTCCCTCTCACAGACTTTCAGCTGCTGCAAGAAGAGTCACACAGGAGATCAATTCCTGTAATTTTCCCCCCTGCCATGCTGATTGTCCCCCCTCTCCTGTTCATGATCTGATTCCCCCTGATGCTCGGGCCCCAATCCATTCTCTACAGCGCTACTGGCTTTCCTCCCCTGCCTCACTCACAAGGGGATGTTTCAGGAGGGAAATGTGTCATATTTACTGGCCCCTTCCTTTCTTGAATGAACGTGGTGAGTGATCGGTACCAATTTTAGATTTAGCAGGAATTCTGTGAATTATAGTGTTTGTGTCTGCTAATAATGATTTTAGTCCATTTATATCAAAAAATATTGTTTTGATTTTTTGGGGGGGTGTCAGCTAGGCTGTATGGTGCCCCATGATTTCTAACAATAGCCTTCGTTGTGATGCTTCCAGGAAGTTATGCACAGCACCCCTCTCTTTGGGAGTTTTCCTCTAGTTACCTGTCTCTGGAACAGAAATTGAAGAGAAATTTCCCCAATCTTTTTTAAATCAATATGATGGCTGATTAAACTTTATGTATGTTATAAAGTCATTACATTTTTATTGGCTTTGTTAAGAATCCCTGTGGCCCTTTTCAAATGTTTTTTATTGAAAGATCATGCAATTCCTTTCATTAAGATCTTGCAACTATCGCAGATTACATGCAGAAGGAATTTAGTATGATTGCGCCTATCCTACTTTTTCTTTTGCCAATGCAAAGTAGAATGGTGAATTTCTATGTCCAATTAAAGGGGTTGTAAAGGTAAAAGTTTTTTCACCTTAATGCATTCTATGCATTAAGGTGAAAAAACATCTGACACTGTCGGCCCTCCCAGGCCCCCCGTTATACTTACCTGACCCCTAGAAAGTCCCGCGCTCGCCCCCGACGTCCTCTTCGCCGCTCACCCTGGCCGTTGACTGGCTAGAGTGAATGGATTGAAAGCAGCGCAGCCATTGGCTCGCGCTGCTGTCAATCACATCCAATGATGCGGCGCGCCAAGAAGCACTAGCCTATACATTTAGTCTCCTGCAGGATCCTAGAGCCAAACACTCTCTTAAAAAGCTTTCCTGGTGCCTCCATGGCAGCATACATGTGATAGAGCTCCGCCTCTACTCCGCCTTCAGGACTAGTGAATAGCATAAATTAAAGGGCATAGCCCCTCCCCCAACATTCTCCTTTTTTTCCTCATTCCTCTTGACTGGTGAAGAGAAGCAGTATGTCCATACCTCTGCAGTCGGCAGCGTCCGCCGGGTTAAGCCTCTCCCGTGCGCAGTCCCTGTTCTTGGGTCCGCTCAATGCACTGATAAGACTGGGAACCCCTTCTGAGGATCTTTTGGGGTCTTGCAGAGTTTCCTCATAGGAACGCAGTCTGCTGAATTTCCAGAAAAACGAATGCTGGTGATGACGGCGGGAGGATCAGATTCTCTTCCTTCTTGGTCAGGTTAGGTTTTCTTTTTGCTTCCATGTCTGCACTGTTTTTGAGCCCTGGTGGTTAAAGTTTATAGGTTTTTAAAAAAAAAAAAAAAAAAAATGTCCCCTTTAAGACATTTATTCCTGGTCTGCACATGTGCAGAACGGGCGTTTCCTTGCTATTTCTGAGGTTTTTTCTCTAGCTTTTTTGTACTACCCTTCAGGGTTCTCACTCTCTTGCCGTGGCCTTGGTTTTGTTTCTTTTTTTTTTTTGCCAGTAATAGGGTAGGTCCTTTTTAATTAAGCTGCTCTCCCTTTTTAGCTTTAAAATGTTGGCTCTAAATTGGACTCAGGGCTGCTCTGCATATCAGGTGTATGCCCTGCAGTCCAAATTACTTCAGCATTACAGGTATGTGTGGAGCTGGCCATTCACCATGCAATTTTCTTGTTCAATTTCCATTAGGTTTGCCTTCAACTGTGTGGTACAGGGGCCTGCCTGATTGCATGAAAATTGGGGGTGATTAGATTTGACCACATATTGTATGTTTTTTTTATAGATCTGAGGGAGATCTATAGAGGGGGGTTGGGTAGTGTATGGCCAGCCTTATACTTTTATCTCACTACTATTGCGTTGACTTCGTTTAAAAATTTGGTGTGCAAATAGACTCTATTTCTTTTTGCTTTCTTACTTCGCCTTCCTACAGCTGATCCTCCTGCCCATTATTTACCATGAGCCATTCGTCACAAAGCCAAGATCCTCTCATATCCAATAGGTATGTGGACCACCTGTATGTGAGTATTTAAAAAAAAAAAAAAAAAGAGTGCGCCACTGACAAACTTTGTTTGTTTCAGCCCTGTTCCTTCAAAGCGGTCCAGAAAGTCCTCAAGGCGCTATGATAATGACGATAGTCCTGAGCGAAGACCGCGCTCTTCTCATCATAAATCTTCCAGAAGACCAGGGTCTTATAGACGTCGTCATTCGCCTTCGCCTCCACCGCGGGCGTCAAGGGAAAAATGTTGGGCCTGTGGCGCGGTTCCACTCCCTGATAAGCTCGTCTGCAGAGACTGTCTCAGGGACTACGCAGCTAACCGGGAATTAGAAGGCCAGCAGGTGGTTGACCTGCTTAAGCAAACCATGAGAGACTCTCTTTCTGAACTGACGGCCATGATTCCAGCTCACCCGGTTTCCCAAGCTGCCCAGGTGTTGGATTTGGACCCCGACATTTCGGGCCCATCAGCTGTTAGTACTCCTTTGCCTCCATCAGGAAAAACAGCTAAACAAATCCCACCGGTAGATTCATCCGAGGAGTCCTCAGATGATACAGAACCGTCTGGTTTCAATTTCTCCCTGGTTCAACCCTTTGTACAAGCGGTGAGGAGCGACATTGCCTGGGAAGACCCGGAAGGGCCTCCTCAAAAATCAAAAAACTATTTCTCATTCCTCAAGAGAAACCAAATCTTCTTCCCATTAATGGGGGAGATCATAGAGGATGAGTGGAACAAAACTGATAGAGTTTTCTGTAGCACGTTTATGGATGCGGCTGTAGTGCGTCTGGCAAAAATGTAACAATGCCAATGGAGGATTCAACGTCTTTCAAGGATCCCCTAGATAGCTCCATTTGAGGTCTAGATCAATACATCTATCTAGAAGCAGGGGTGGCTTGCAGACCAGCCATTGCGCTGACATCTGTTTCCAATGCCATCAGGTCTTGGACGGAAAATATTGAGTCATCCCTGCACCAAGACGCAAAGATGACATAATCAAAGCTCTGGAGGAGCTTAAGTTGGCGGATTTCGTGGGAGAAGCTGCAATTGACACAATCCGGTGTTCAGCCAATTCAATGCTGCAACTCTGTTATGGCAAAGCGGGCCTTATGGCTAAAGCCTTGGACAGCCGATCTAGCATCAAAGCAGAATTGGTGCAAGATTTCCTTTGATGGAAAATCTTTGTTTGTTGAGAAACTCGACAAAGTAATCTCCAGAGTAACAGGGGGAAAATCTGGCTTACTTCCTCAGGACAGGAAGGTCCGGAGAACAAAGGCCTATTTATCACGATTCCTGCAATCAAATTCTAGAGACTTCAGGCAGTCTCGCCCCTTTAGGGACAACAAGAAATCGTGGAGAGGCACCCAGACTTCTTTTCTGGGAGCCAGAAAGTACAAGTCCCTCACTGCTCCCCAGGAGGGGACAAAGTCCTTTTGACATCAGCGGGGAGGAAACTCCCCCAGTGGGAGCCCGGTTAAAAAAAACGTTTTCCCCATCTGTGCCCCAAAATGTCAAGACCCATGGGTCCTAGCAACGATCCGGTACGGTCACTTCTGGACTTTCTCTCAGCAGCCTCCTCACACGTCCTTCAAAGAGACAGTTACCAGCCTCCCCACAGAAGGCACTGGTATACAACCAATTTTTTTTTTTGGAGTCCCTGCAGCGTCAAGGGGCAGCAATACCTGTCCCCCCATCAGATCGATTTTACAGGTTTTTCTTCCACCCTTTTCCTGGTGCAGAAAAAAACAGGCGACTGGAGACCTGTAATAGATCTGAAAAAGCTAAATCAATACATCCATCTCGAAAGCTTCAAGATGGAGTCACTCCAAATGATCATACAAACCATACAACCAGGAGATTGATTAATCTCGATAGACCTGCAGGATGCGTACCTCCACATCCCTATTCTACCATCCTTCCAAAAATACTTAAGGTTCGCAGTGGGTCATGTCCACCTGCAATTTCAAGCTCTGCCCTTCGGGCTATGCACCTACCCTCTGGTGTTCACAAAAGTGTTGATATCTGTCTTGGCCCCTATGAAAGAGAGAGGGGGTTAAGAATTTATCACTACCTGGACGATATCCTCTTGCTGTCAAAAAAACCCGAGCCACCTTTTAGTCCACAGGGAGATTCTTCTCCAGTAGTAGTCGGAGTTCGGGTGGCTGGTGAACCATCGGAAGAGCCAATTAGTTTCAACACAGCAGATGGTTTACTTAGGAGCAATGTTCGGTACGCTCCTAGGCACAGTCTCTTTACCCCAGATGAAGATGGAGGGCATCATTCAGAAGGTATCCAAGGTCATAGAGATCCCATCTATCAGCCTTGCAGTGTCTGAGCCTTATTGGCACGATGTCCTCGTGCATACCTCTAGTTCCATGGTCTCACTAGCATCTGAGACACTTCCAGACTGGATTCTTAATACAATGGAGACGACAACATCTGTCTCAGACAATCCGTTTAACAACGCTAATGAGCAGTGGTCATTACACTGGTTGATGAATCCAGAGAATCTCTCCCGGCTCTATCATTTGGGTTCCCACTCATGGTCCACAATTACGTCAGATGCGAGTGGCCAGGGGTGAGGTGCCCATTGCAGAGAATTCAGGGAAGTTGGTCCTTTCCCACCAGAGGGACAGTGTCCAACGTCCTAGAAATGAGGGCAGCATTTCTAGCCTTAACCTGTTTTGCATCTCAGGTCAAGGGACAGAGAGTACTTCTATGTTTGGACACCAAGGTGGCGGTCTCGTACCTTCAGAAACAAGGGGGCACCCACAGCAAGACACTTCTGAGGGAAGTGGAACCTGTAATGCTCTGGGCAGAGAGGAACCTGGTAGACCTCAGGGCACTGTATCTCCCAGGCAAGATGAACACAGAGGCAGATGTCTTATCGAGGAGGTTTGGGGACAACGAGTGGTCTCTACATCCCCATGTGTTCATCCAAATCTCCAATCTAGGGCAGACCCCACTGGTGGATCTTTTTGCTACGCATGAGAATTGCAAAATCAGGAGATTCTTCTCTCACCTTCCACATCCACAGGCGGAAGGAGTAGATGCGCTGTCTTGTCCTTGGACCTTCAAGACAGCTTACACCTCTCCTCCTCGCCCACTCATTTTGAGGTTTCTCCTCAGACTCCTGAACGAACCAGTCAAAGTGCTAGCAGTGCTACCCTATTGGTCGAAGAGACCGTGGTTTCCACTAGCCATGCACCTCAGTGTGGATCATCCGATCAGAATTCCTCCCTTTCTGCAGTTGTTGACCCAGGGCAGGCTGGACCATCCAGACCCACAGAAGCTGGATCTTTGTGTATGGAAGTGGAAAGGAGGAGGTTTGAATCGTTAGGCTGTTTCCAAGAGGTCATATCCACCCTGTTAAAAGCTAGGAAGCCTACAACCAACACAATCTATGCAAGAATTTGGGACAAGTTCTTATCCTATGCCCCAGGAAAAGGATTTGATCCTATCTCTCTCTTTCCACTGCTGATGTTCTGAGTTTTCTGCAAACTGGTCTTGATTTGGGGCTCAGCCAGAGTTCCCTCAAGGTACAAGTTTCCACAACTTCTGCAGCAACTAACACCAGGGGGGCAGAAGACCCTCTAGTGGTTACGTTCCTCAGGGGAGTATTGAAGATGTGTCCCCCATCCAGACGTTCCTTTCCAAAGTGGGATCCTCCTCTAATATTGGAAGTCCTATCCACTCATCCGTTTGTACCGGTTGAAGAGGTCTCAATTTGTAACTTGACTTTAAAAACAACTTTTCTGTTGGCTATTACATCCGACAAGAGGATTTCGGAAATCCACTCCCTGGGCATTGGGGATGATCACATATCCTTTTTTTTTTTTTTCCAGATAGGGTAGAACTTCGCCCTCTCAGAGGTTTCACACCCAAGGTCACCTCAACGGCAAACCTATCAGAACCATGGGCGTTACCAGTTTTCATGGACTCAGAATCAAACTCCTGTTATGAGTTAGACATATCCAAAGTTCTCAGGGCCTACTTGGAAGCCACAGCAAGTTTCGGCTCAGGTGAATGCTCCTTCAACAAGAGCAGTATCGGCATCTTGGGCAGCGAGGGCAAATGTTTCTCTTGAAACATTAGGCTTGGTCTTCCCGACACACGTTCCTCAAACATTATCGTATTGATCCCGGGGCTCTTACAACCGTAGAGTTCGGGAGAAAAGCGCTTCATGCTGCTATGTCTGTGTTTGATTAAAGTTTATTTTTTGTTAAAGCATTAAACCCACCCATGTGAGCTAGTTATTTATCACATGTATGCTGCCACGGAGGCACCAGGAAAACGGAAAATTGTATCATACTTACCGTAATTTTCCTTTCCTGGTGCCAATCCATGGCAGCATAAACTCCCACCCTCGGTATTCTATATTACGAAGAATGTTGGGGGAGGGGCTATGCCCTTTAATTTATGCTATTCACTAGTCCTGAAGGCGGAGTAGAGGCGGAGCTCTATCACATGTATGCCGCCATGGATTGGCACCAGGAAAGGAAAGTATGATACAATTTTCCGTTTTTTCTTTGACACATAGGGGTTGATTTACTAAAGGCAAATTGGCAGTGCGCTTTGCAAAGTGCAGTTGCACACTGCAAGACCAGAGCTTAGTAAATGAGCAGAAGCTCTGCTGACTTTCATCATCCAATCATGTTTTTGTTTTGTTTTTCCCTGCATGTGATTGGGTATTCTTTGCAAAATGAAGCTTTATCTTATTTGCTAAGCTCTGGAGCAGTGGCGGTTGGTGCAAACAAACTGAAAAAAACCCCCATCAATTCCAGCTTCACTGTACCATCAATTGCCGCCACTGTGCCCATCAATTGCCACCACTGTGCCCATCAAATGCAGCCACTGTGCCCATCAAATGCAGCCACTGTGCCCATCAAATTCAGCCACTGTGCCCATCAAACGCTACCACTGTGCCCATCAAATGCTCCCACCGTGCCCATTGAATGCTGCCACTGTGCCCCCCCCCACGCCCGCCTTCTGCACTTACCCTGTCCCGGTGGGGCAGCAGGTGGTGGCGGCGAGCGGTTTCCACCATGTCTTTGATATCTTCTCCCATCTGCTCCTATGATTGGATGCCTAGGCGTCCAATCACAGTGCCTGTTGCTTCAGACAATCAGGTGACAGGAAACTTACCCGAGCACCTGATTGGTGGAGAGGCGGTTCAGTGTTAGGAAAGTGAATATTCATTTGCTTTTCTAACACAGCTGAGTGAACTGCGAGCACCAAGCATGTTTACCTTTTTTGACACCTATTAGAGCCTATGGCTCTAATCAGGTGCTTCAAAAAAAATCCCCGATGCTGGAATTCAGGCGCCCGGCTCCTGAAAAGGGGCCGGGCGCCTGAATAGGGGGCGGCAGTGGCGACCATAAATAGATTCATGCAATGCATCAATCTATCTATTGGTGATAGAGGGGTGGCTGGAAAGAGGGGGTGGCGCCGTGCGCCCTTATGGACACACCACCACTGCTCTGAAGCAATGTGCACAGTCTAGTTGCCTTTAGTAAATCAACCCCACTGGCTTAATGTGTAACAGTTTTGTTGCCAGCTTCCCCTTGAATATTGATACTTAAAGTAGAGTTAAACCTATCAATTTAACTGTTTCCCAAAACAGTTACATTCAGGCTCCACTCACACTTGTGCGAGGCGGGAACCCTGCGAATCCACTGCGAGTTCACACTGCCATATGCAAACTGCCGGGAGTGTCAATACATTGTTAATGACACCCCCATTTCAGCTCGCATATCGCACTGCGAACTGACAGTTCGGACATGTATCGGATGGCATGGGTGTGAACACCCATGCGATCTGATTCTGGTGCGGACCAAAAAAAGGGTCCTGTGCGAGTTTGGTCCAAATGTGATGCGATATTAGCCATACAATCTGTATGGCTGAAATTGCATCGCACGGACATCGCATGTGATTTGCACTGCAGTGCAGTGTGAATCACATGTGATCTCACAGAGCGCGCTGGTGTGAACCGGCACTTAACCACTTCAATACCAGGCACTTTCTGCCCTTCCTGCCCAAGACAATGTTTAGCTTTCAGCGCTGTCACACTTTGAATCACAATTTTGCAGTCATGCAACACTGTACCCAAACTAAATGTTTATCCTTTTCTTCCCACAAATAGAGCTTTCTTTTGGTGGTATTTGATCACCTCTGCCGTTTTTTAATTTTTGCGCTATAAATGAAAAAAGAGCGGAAAAAAAAAAAAACTGACGGCAATGATAGGCGGCACTGATGGGCACTGATAGGCGGCACTGATGGGCACTGATAGGTGGCACTGGATAGGCAGCACTGATGAGGAGATAGTGACAGGCTTTACTGAGTGACACTGATTGGCACTTTGATGGGGCATGGACAGGCATCACTGATGGGGTACTGATTGGCAATTTTTTGGGCAATGCTGTGGGCACTGATCTGTACTTTCAGGGGCACTGACAGGCTTTATAGAGGGGGGCAGGCTGGCAGGTGATGGACATTGATTGGCAGATGATGGGCACCTTTTGTTGGGGGCTGTGCTGATAATCAATGTGCACAGACCCCCCCTGACACCGGTTTACCAGCAACTTCCTGGTTCACGCGATGATCAGCTGTGATTGGTCGCAGCTGATCACATGGTATGAAGCCTCTGTCAGAGGCTTCATAACATGATCCGAGTTGCGGTGTGTCAGACTCATTGCGCTGCGTGCCCCCGCGGGTTCGCGCCGGCTCTGTTATCCTGATCACATCATATGACGTCCGATCATGATAACTAAGCCACTTTGCCACCGTAATTTTGCTATACGGCGGGCGGCAAGTGGTTAAAGTGGATGTAAACCCAATTCATGAAATTTGAGCTGGACACATATCTGTAGTGTTTTCTTATCTCTCTTCAAAGAACTAAGTCATGTAGCTGTCTCTTGCTCCTTAGCTCTGTTATCAGCCTGATAAGTTCTTACACTTTTTCCAAGACAGGAGATAGACGTGTGTGTCGGGGGAGGTTGATATAAATAGATTAGCAGTCAGATTGCCATCTAAGAGCAGAGCTCTGCACATTCCTTTCTTCCTTTGACTATGAGGAGAGGGGGTGTGTGCCTTTCTTCCAATTACCTGTCTTGGCTGTATTCCAATGGTCCACTCCCAGTGGTTACCAGGAAGAGAAAAACTTTAAGAGCACTTTCTAAAGGATATATACAGACAAAGACAGCAGATATACATGTAAAACTTATGTAGCACCCTGCTCCTGATGGGCAGATGCTATAATTACAAATTTTGTTTGTCTGAGCTGTAGTTTAGCTCAGACTGATTATGTTGAAATTCTGGTTCTGTTCCAGTTCAGCTGGTTGTGTGGTTTTCCCTTTGGCAGAGCGGTGGTGCCCTTATAGTTTGGCCAAGGTTGGAAATTGCAACGAGCTGAGTGTATTGAGTGCCTCTTTGCCCAGAAACAGTCAGTGGGAGTGGTCTGACCATTGTGAATTCTGGGAAAGGGGAACTTAAGGGACAGACCCCGGGATAGGGTGTGTTCCGACCTGATGGCCCTCCTGGCCTAAGGTGTGCTGCTGCCTTCCAAATTGTCTTAGGGCCGGCTGGCCCGAGGCTTCGTCACTGAAGGGTAGGCCCAGAAGTTCTGGGGCCTACTGATCCAGGGAGTGGTCCTGTGTTGTCTTGTCTGCGGGAAGAAGCCAAGCGACTGGAGAATCCAGGGGAGGACTTTTCAGAGAGAGGACCGAGTAGCAAGGCCGGTGCCTCTAGAAAAGCCTGGAGACTCAGTTGGAGGACACATCCCGGGTCATCTACCGCACAGTATCGCTGGGTCGGCTGAAAGAAACTGGTACTGTGTGACTATTCTTTAACATTGCAAAAGGTTGCTGGTTGCACAGTCCTGTGGCAGAGGATTGTGCAAAGGTTCTGCAAGTTCTTCAAGTCTGTGGCAGAGACTATTGACCGAGCATCGCACCGGCTGCTAGGTCAGTGAGAGAGGCCTATCCGGTGGTTGCTGGATTCAGTTGTGGAGCTGTTTGTTCTCTGGATCAAGAAGTACCCCTGACCCGCAATTACAAGGTACCTGAATTCCCCTTAACCCTCCATCCCTCTATTGGAATTGTCTTTTGTCAATAAAGCATTGAATAATAATGTCGGAGTTAAAATCTTTGAGCAACTCTTTAATGGGACCCCTAGGATGGACACGGTGGAACGGTGAGGAAACGGTAAGCCCAATCAAATACCAGAAGCTCCTCCTGGGGTAAGTGCTACACTTATATAATGAGATTTGTTTAATCTTTGTGTATCATCTCAGGTTGATCACTTCACTGGGTATTTGGAGGGTTTACATCCACTTTAAGGCATGCCGTGAATGATAAGTGTCCCAGTTGCTTTTGTTCTCAACCATGAGGCCCTCTCAACAGACAGGCCCTCAAATGGCTGGTGACATAAGTGTTCACATGTGCAGCGTGGAAACTGCAGATCAAACAAAGACCAAGATGACAGCTTCCTTGGCTGTAAAGGATAGGAGGGTTTAGTTCCACATTCATTTCCCCCACCACCTTATCACCCGTTGGAACCCTATGAAATTCCCATTGTTTTTTGTTTTTTTTTAGTTATGGAGAAGCATGTGACTCACTGCCCTCACTCCATACTACAGTATTTGGGCATCTGGGCAGCACTGGGTATCCCCATGCCCAATCACCATCACATGGAGGCAGGTGGAAGTGCTATAGCCCTTTGTAAGATCTGACATGGACCTACGTAAAACATACTTGTGGAGTATGGGGGGAATATTACCCATAGATAGGGTGTACTAATAAACAAACCTGTTTCTTCACCCCTACAGGTTTACTTTAAATAGGTCATTGAGCACAGAAAATCTGAAGTCAGATTTTCCCAAATAACTGTGTGACCAAAAGCCCAGGGAGCTTTTTTGGCTAGGTAAGAAACATTTACCTTTGCTACTTGTTACAGAGTGTACACTTGTACAGTAACAATGTAACTTATCCATCAGTGAAAGAATATTAACAAAGGTCTTGGTTGACACTTGAGTATGGTTCCAATTTAAATTTAGATGGCTCAGGTGCTACCATCCAGAATGCAATCCATGTATTCTCTAATTGATTGTCATTCAGCGATTGTTCAGCAAGGGAATTGAACTGGACTGTTTTAGTTGAAGATGGTACTTGACAAAGAATCTACAAACTTGTGTACATGAAGCATAGCCATGAAAATATCACACAGCTGGTAAAATGTGAACATTGCATGAAAAAATTAGTAATGATCAAACCTTAAAATATTGATTAAAATAATTTGGTATCTATATGTAGCACCCTGGGGTTTAGTCAGGGAGCTCCTCATGAAATTCCTTGTCAGGAGTAGCTACTGTAGTGTATTGCTAGGGATCCATTTATTTCTCCCCAAGTTTGGCCTGGTTGTACTTTCCTCTTTTACCACTAGGGGACCGAGCACTTGGAGGTATTAGATTGAGAAGGACAACTCAAGGTCAGGTTTTGGGTATATGGGGTATCTCAGCCAATGGGCAGGGATTTTGTTGAATCCCTTGGCCTGCTGGGAGAGCCTATTTATTTGGGGGAGGCCAGGTGATCCAGGTTCTTGTGTGCCACGGGACGCCGTCTGGGTGGACGATTGTCATCCTGCTAGGCCGGAGATTGGGCCTATCCTGGGGGTTAACAGGCTGCCAGGCTGTGTGAGGGTCTATCCTGAAGTAAGAGGGCAGCGCTGGGTTGGGACTGCGGCTTGCAGTCCAACCGAAAGTGGCGGTTCTGCCGGCCAGAGAACCTGTTGTGCTCGGAGGGGAAGCTGTCACCACAAAGGGACTAATCGCCTTTACCAGGGACCACAGTGAGTAACTGAAGCAAGTACCGGAGCAGTATTCTCACTGAACGGGCACGGTGGAGAGACAGGAAACTTCAGGCATTGATTAAGTCAGGGACCGAACCAGCGGAGGTGATGCTTGCAGAGCAGCCTTGTGAGTCAAGCCAGGGACTGAGCCGGTCAGTGGGGGTGAAGCTGGAAGGTATCCAAAGTACCAAGATAGGGACCTAGCAGGGAAGCGTGGGTGATGCTTGAGGGAGATACCACCGCAAAAGCCTTGAGGAGCTCACGGGATTCAGAGTTAGTGAATCAGAGGGTCCAATGAGAGACCAGGAGCTCAAGGGGCTGAACAACTACAAGGAGAAGTTGTAGTAAAGCTGAGAGAACTGTTACATTGAGTTAGGAACTGTTAAAGACTGTTTCCATAGGAAACAGCAATCCTGCATGTGCAGAAGTGGCACCTTGCTGGGGCCTTTCCCTGCACGGCTGTCTTCCTATTGAAGTCCCGGGTCTGCCATTTGAAATTACAACTACCTAAGGGTGTCCTGGCCCTAACCCCCTTTCCCTTGCAAAATATAAAAAAAGGACTGTCAAAGAAATAAAACCTCTTTTACATCCAAGAAGTGTATGGTGCCCAATGACTTTTACCACCTTTGCACCCACTATGCCTCACAACCCACTACGTATTGAAGGATGTCAGCTATCTTTGGCCTTGGTTCCCATTAGGCTGGAAGAGGTCAGAGATTCTGCTTCATATAAGCACACAGAAGTTAATCTTTAATGTTTAAAGCCCAACTACAGGTTGGGCACACCCCAGGTTCTTGCCTGTACTCCACCTTGAAGCTTCTACATTTTTTAACTGTATATTATTAATACCTTTTTTTCATGAGGTCTTCTTTCTGGTTACATGGCATGTTCTCTTCTTCTTCCTCAAGCAGTGTGTGGTAATAAATGCTGTAGATGCTGCTCACATAGAGGTTGATTTACTAAAACTGGAGAGTGCAAAATTTGGCTCAGCAGAAACCAATCAGCTTCCAGGTTTTTGTTGTCAAAGCTTAATTGAACACGCAGAGGTTAGAAGTTGATTGGCTATCACGCAGAGCTGCACCAGATTTTTTTGCACTCTCCAGTTTTAGTAAATCAACCGCACTGTCTGCCATTTTTCTTTTTTTTTTTTTTTACCTTACTAACCTTACCTTCATTTAGTATAGGTCTATGGTCGACTGACTTACTACCTCCACTGGAAGTCAGTTCCTAGCATCAAGTACTCTTTTTGTAATATAGTACTTTCTAAGGTTAATTTTGAATGCTTGGCTGGTGACTCTAGTCTTTGCTCTATTAAAGTGTTGCATAGAAGAGTAATGGCAGAAAAAAGACCAAGTGGTCCATCCAGTCAACCTCTTTTTGTTTTTTTGTTTGTTTTAGTTTTTTTTAGACAAAATAATAATTTATAGTATAAATACTTAGTTTTTAACTTTCCTTTTGCTAGTTTAAGATTATGTTCCCTGTGTTCATTATCTTAGCTTTATATTTAAAATGCTGTCCTCCTGAAACTTATTTACACCCTTCATGCATTTAAAGGTTTTTATTCCTTTCTTTCCCCAAAGGCACCTCAAAAGATGTTAGCGGTGTCATTAGAATCTTCAGCATCTGACACTTTTGGGAATGTCAGATGCCTGTTTCCCTTACTGCATGCCGTAATTCTCCCTGACAGCTGGTGTGCCTCTGTAGCTCTGAAGATGCCATCAGGAAAACTATATTGGGGAGATGCAGGTGTCCAACAGGCCCAGAAATGACAGATGCTGAAGATTCTAGGTGCACTTTCAGGGCTGGATTTACAGCCCTAGAGCCTATAGACTAGCCTTTCTCAACCAGAGTTCTGTGGCCCCTTAGGGTTTTTCCTTAGCTTTCTAGGGCTTCCTTGAGCTATGAGCAGTAGCATTAGCAGCTTGTTCTACACTATTGTACCTTTATAGTTCTGGTACCAAAGCCACTTGACAAAATCAGCAGCATTGGACCAGTGGAGTTTCTCATCTTGTTTCTCGTGTAGGTAACCACTGACACCAATGATCTATTAGTCTGTGAGGGTGGCATTCTTACCATTGGCCACCAATATACAGGAAATAATTTTTCCTAACCAGCATGATAGGGTGGACTCTTCTCCCATAAACAACTAGTGTGGTTGGGCTAAAATAACATGAACTGTAGATATATTTATTTTTTAACAGGGGTTCCCTGATTCCTGAAAATTAATTGAATGGTTCCCCCACAGTAAAAAGATTGAAAAGAGCTAGTATGGGCACCTTAAGTCCCACCCATAACCCTCAAAAATGGGCCCTGCATAAGGTGTTTTTTCTTCACTATTACAAAACGTATCACATGAATGTAACAAGTGAAGGTGCAGAGGGTGAGGAGGGGGAAGGGAGACAAGAGGTGATAGAAGGGTGGTTGTTGATTAGAGAAGTAGGATTTGGCATCCATAAAGAATGGCAGGTCACCACCAAGATGAAGCAGGACCTGTCAATTGGCAGTTCTTCTGTGACAGCTGGTCCCTGCAGTTTTTGCATTCTTTATTTATATTTTTTTCAGTATGAAAGCAAGTATTTTAAAAAAGGAAGTACAGGGAAAGCTGTAGGAATGGGTACATCGGGGAGGGTAAAACACTCTGTAAAGAATAGGGGGAGTCAAACATTGTGCCATCTACGAAAACAGGCCGGAAGACTTTCTTCTACGACAAAGTCAAAAGAACATTGTAGGAATAGGTGGGAGGCTAGACATACTGTATGTCTGTCTTTGAAAAGTCTGGGCGTTAGGGAATCTAGGAGCTCGTTTCAAAGTGAGGTGATTTTTAGGTGATTCGAAGAGCTTATTAGGACCTCTTTGTAGGTTGTCTAGAAGGTGTTCCTGCAATTTCAGGTGCCCCTGCAATGGGAAATCTATTGCCCATAACTCTGAAAGTAAGTGACACTGAGTTTTATAGAGGTGCTAATGGTAAGTATTATACATTCAGTTTTTAGATAAGTAATAGGAATACCACTTTATAGTTGATGACTGTCTCTTTAAAAAAAAGTTTATTCATACATTGAATATAATGTTAATTATAGCATATGTGAGGACTGCTAATGGTGTTATGACCCACACTGTACACAGATATTTTCCTCTAATGAGAACACAGAATGTTTGGATCAGATTAAAAAAAAAAAACATTTGGGCTCATGGTCTTTAAGCTGTTCTATTTTTAGCCCTGGATTTGAGACCCTTGTATGTATATCCAATGGATCTTGCCATAATAAGTTGTTATTAATTTTCGATGAGAAGATGGTGGAAAGTGACAAAACATAATTAGAGAGACTCAGGCGGTGACCCCCAGAGGAACAAGGAGCAGTGTTCTCCTCCTAAATGAAAGAGATAAAAATGGGAAGTAAAGATGAGTAACTGGCTTACCCATATAATACATGACTGCTGAGGTTTAATGTCTTGCTCATTATAAAACAACAAGTCCCTAAGGCTAAATAGTAACATTGTACACATCGAAAGGCGAACGCAGAGGAAGCTACCGCAGACGAGCTCTACCAACCAATCATTGTGTTCTAAAAATAGAAAATTCATTTGTGGTTTTTCACAAAAATTGGAAATGAATAGCGACCTGCTTTTTGCCATCTCAAACTTACAATGGTATTGTTACATGTTAAAAAAAAAAATTCTGCAATGCTAAAAAATAATAACTGCAGTAACTCACACCAAACAGTCAAAAATAATCCCCCCCCCCCCCCCCTGTTTTTATAATAAACTTAGGTCTGTTTTCACTTTTCAGTCATTGCCCTTTTTTTATTATTATTGTTATTATATAAGTCCTTCTATATTACCTTTATCCATGCTTTGAAAAATAGAAATTGAAAAGAGTATTAGTGTACCGCTTATAAGTTTGGGCCCTGTGCTCTTTCTAGTCCTAGCAGGGCCTCACCCTCACTGACAAAAACAGAATACCTTAGCTAAAATCTCCCAGCAGACCTACAAAGATTGCACACACTGTCCTTTTAAAAGATAAGCGGGCTGCATTGGCAGATTAAAATATAACACAAATATAACAAAGCAGTTTGATAAATCAATATCAATGCACATATACAAAACAAAAGTATATACAAGGCACCCAATAGAGGTACCTCTAGAATCAAACCCAGAGTAAACTGCAGTACCCGGAATGTAAACAGTAGCTCTCCATATGAGAGGTTACGTCGCAAGTGACCAAGGAGGATTATAAAGAGAGGTAACAGGCTAAGTCACTCTCAGACAGAGGATCTAGGCATACACCTTGAAACCTGAACTTATTAACACCGACCCAGTTCAGCACTCAGCAGCTGTCAGAAACTGTACAGTTAAAGTACAGTTAAATCACACTTGTTTAATAATTTAAAGTAAAAAGAACAAACGTAGTCAAAACATAGCCAAAGTTCAGTAACCGGAACAGATAATCAGTCAAGCCAGAAGTCAGGGATCAATGTAATGGAACAGCAAGCAGGATCCGGAGCCAGAAGGGATGTCAGCAAAGCAAGTCTTTAAACAGGAACGCAGGAGATCTCTTTGTTGACCAAGGCGAAGGCAGAGTTCCACTGGGCTGAACAGCTTAAATAGGCAGGACTGACGAACAGGATATCATCAACAGCTGAGTAACTGTGGAGAGATAGGATCTGGCAATTAGCCGACAGCTGAGAGGTCAGCTCTGAGAAGGAAGGGCTGAGCCCAGCCCTGACAGGATTATAGTGACTTAGACAGTTTTTATGGAGAACTTCCACTGGCAACATTGGCGCCCTTAAAGCGTTGGTGCCTAAAAAGGTAAAGAAAACTCAAGGGGGTGGCATTCAACAGCAGTTAGGCTCAGTAAATATGTAGACTCCTTTGTGCAGTAACTCAGAGGGGAGGCAAATTTAAAGGGTAGTTGGGGGGGGTATAAAGATCAGGATATCATGCAACAATGAGGAGCAGATGGAAAGTAAAGCAAAGTCAGCATTCTAGGAGAGGAATGGTTATAGACTCTAAATTTGGCTTTGGGGGCTGCTGATTACTGATGGATGCAGCAGCGAGTGTGATAGAAATCTTGTAGCAAAAATGGGGCAATGAAGATGAGTTTTTTTGTCAAGTGTAGCCTGAAGGAAGGGTTAACGGATAGTTAAAGTTGTAAAGCAGGTCAGAGACCCTCTCACCAAACTCCCCTGCGGTCATCTTCTAATGGCAGCAAATGGTTTGTTCTGTAAGAGACACCCTTAAGCAGTGGCACAGCAGATGCTATGGTGACCTGGACAGTGATTCTGGATAGCAGATGGCCGCATTCAAATCAGCCTCCTCGTCCAGCACAGCAGTCCACACTGTTTTTCTGGCACTACCCAGCTTGGCACAGCTTGGCTCAGCACAACAGCACAACGTGACACAGCACGGCTTGGCACAGCACGGCTCTCTCACTCCTACCTGGTTGTCATGCTTCCCCCAACTGCCTGGCTTCTTCCTAGTCCAGGGTGTTTAGTTTTGTTTTAGTTTATTAGGGGATGAACTTGGAGAGGTAGAGGAAGCAATGGGATAGACATGTGCAATTAATTTCGGTCTGGATATATATAGGCTTGTGTGTGTGTATATATATATATATATATATATATATATATAGGCTTGCTTGTGTGTGTGTGTGTGTGTGTATATATATGTATGTGTGTATATATATGTATGTGTGTATATATATGTATGTATGTGTATATATATATATATATATATATATATATATATATATATATATATATATATATATATATATATATATATATATATATATATATATATATATATATATATATATATATATGAGTGCGTGCTCAAAGACACCTTCAGCCAGGCAGGTGACTCACTGAGCTCAGTCCATTTTATATATATATATATATATATAAAGGCGTGTGTGTGTGCGCGTGTGTGTGTGTGTATAGTCTAGCCAGGCCTATACCTGACTAGGCCATTGCCTGAGTGCGTGTTAACCACTTCAGCCCCGGACCAATTGGCAGCCAAAGGACCAGGCCCCTTTTTGCGATACGGCACTGCGTCGTTTTAACTGACAATTGCGCGGTCGTGCGACGTGGCTCCCAAACAAAATTGGCGTCCTTTTTTTCCCACAAATAGAGCTTTCTTTTGGTGGTATTTGATCGCCCCTGCGGTTTTTATTTTTTGCGCTATAAACAAAAATAGAGCAACAATTTTGAAAAAAATGCAAAATTTTTAACTTTTTGCTATAATAAATATCCCCAAAAAATATATAAAAAAAAACATTTTTTTTCCTCAGTTTCAGCCGATACGTATTCTTCTACATATTTTTGGTAAAAAAAAAAAAAAAAAAAAAAAATCGCAATTAGCGATTATTGATTGGTTTGCGCAAAAGTTATAGCGTTTACAAAATAGGGGATAGTTTTATAGCATTTTTATTAATATTTTTTTTTTTTGCTAGTAATGGCGGCGATCAGTGATTTTTATTGTGACTGCGACATTATGGCGGACACATCGGACATTTTTGACACATTTTTGGGACATTTGTCATTTATATAGAAATCAGTGCTATTTAAATAGCAATGATTCCTATGTAAATGACAGTTGTAGTGAAGGGGTTAACCACTAGGGGGCGGGGAGGAGTCAGTGTGACATGTTGTGTTCATTTTACTGTAGGGGGCGTGGCTGTACGTGTGACGTCATTGATCGGCGTTCCCGATGACAGGGAACCGCCGATCACTGACAGTCAGTGTAGGAAGCGCGGGGAGAGGTTTGTTTACACAAACCTCTCCCCGTTCTTCAGCTCCGTAACCCGATCGCGGGACACCAGCGGCGATCGGGTCCGCTGGTCCCGCGGCCGGGGTCACGGAGCTCCCGACCGGGTCGCGAGCGCGTCGCTAGCGGCGCGTGCGCGACCCACAGGCAGGCACATGCACGATCACGTACAGGTACGTGATTCTGCCTGCCCGTGCCATTCTGCTGACGTATATATGCAGTGGGCGGTCGGGAAGCGGTTAAAAGACACTTTCAGCCAGGCAGGTGACTCACTGAGCTCAGTCCATTTTATATTATATATATATATATATATATATATATATATATATATATATATATATATATATATATTGCAAAGTTCGGGGGACCAGCCAGACCGCAGGACACAGGCTTTTAACCCAAAAGGAGGTTTATTAAACTTAAAACAGCTTGACAGCAGCAAAAACAAAAGAAAAAGGTTTCAGTCTCACCGACATTCAAAGTCCAGCATTGCTATCGCAATCAAACAGTCCTTGGGGTGGTTTCAGGTGACTTCACCTGCTAGGAGGCTTCCAGGCAGAACGCTGCTGTCCACGTTGGTTGCTGCACATCAAACCAAACACAAACCACCATCATCTCCTCTACACTCCTCCACACACACACCTGCAACTTCCTGTCTTGTTTTTAAACCCACTTCCTCTGACAGGTGAGTTAACCCTTTTTGTTCCCTTAAAGGAACCACAGTCCAAACAGAGGGGAAACATAGCGTCCTTCCAGGACCCAGCCACGGCGTCCTGTACAATATATATACATATATATACATACATATATATATATATATATATATAAAGGCTTGTGTGTGTGTGTGTGTGTATATATATATATATATATATATATATATATATATATATATATATATAGTCTAGCCAGGCCTATACCTGACTAGGCCATTGCCTGAGTGTGTGTTAAAAGACACTTTCAGCCAGGCAGGTGACTCACTGAGCTCAGTCCATTTAATATATATGCCAAGCCTATACCTTACTCTAGGCCATTCCTGGTCAGTCCATTCAATATATATATATATATATATATATATATACTATCAGCCACGCAGGTGACTCACTGAGCTCAGTCTATTTAATATATATATATATATATATATATATATATATATATATACAGGCTTCTATAAATATAGTCTAGCCAAGCCTATACCTAACTAGGCCATTGCCTGAGTGCGTGTTCAAAGACACTTTCAGCCAGGCAGGTGACTCACTGAGCTCAGTCCATTTAATAAATATATATATATATATAATATGTACAGGCTTGTGTATGTATGTGTGTATATATATATATATATATATATATATATATATATATATATATAGTCTAGCCAAGTATATACCTGACTAGGCCATTGCCTGAGTGCGTGTTCAAAGACACTTTCAGCCAGGTAGGTGACTAACTGAGCTGCCAATTTTTCACAGGGGCGTGTAATTACAATTTTTGATGCAATACTTTGCAGCAAGGCCAGGGCCATCTTTAATTTTGATTGGGCCCTGGGAAAACATTTTCTTGGGCCCCCCTCCATGCTGAGACATACAAATAATAGCAGGTAGACTTAAAATCTGTTTACTGCAGCAGATCACGCAGTGATTGCAATTGTTTGCCAGAGGTTACAGTCTATCCTTACTGCTCACTGGCTGGTTGCTAGAGGTTACAACACATAATTTCTGCTTGCCGATTGGTTGCTAGAGGTTAATGCACATCATTACCACTAACTGATTGGCTGCTAGAGATTAAAGGAGATCACTACTGTTCACTGATTGGTTGCTACTGGTTAATGCACATCATTACCTCTCACTGAGCAGTGGAGCTCAATAATTGAGCAAGTAAAGGGGCACATTAATACACATACTACAGGAGAGTGTCAGAGAGTGCAGACATACTACAGGAGAGGTTCAGAGACTGCGGACATACTGCAGGAGACAATCAGAGACTGCGGACATACTGCAGGAGATTACCAGAGACTGCGGACATACTGCAGGAGATTACCAGAGACTGCGGACATACTGCAGGAGACAATCTGAGACACTGCCGACATACTGCAGAGGATTACCAGAGACTGCGGACATACTGCAGGAGATTACTAGAGACTGGGGACATACTGCAGGAGACAACCAGAGACTGCGGACATACTGCAGGAGACGATCAGAGGCTGCGGACATACTGCAGGAGATTACCAGAGACTGGGGACATACTACAGGAGATTACCAGAGACTGGGGACATACTACAGGAGATTACCAGAGACTGGGGACATACTGCAGGAGATTACTAGAGACTGGGGACATACTGCAGGAGACAATCAGAGACTGGGGACATACTGCAGGAGATTACCAGAGACTGGGGACATACTGCAGGAGATTACTAGAGACTGGGTACATACTGCAGGAGACAATCGGAGACTGGGGACATACTGCAGGAGACAATCAGAGACTGCGGACATACTGCAGGAGACAATCAGAGAATGTGGACATACTGCAGGAGACAATCAGAGACTGCGGACATACTGCAGGGGACAATCAGAGACTGGGGACATACTACAATAGACAATCAGAGACTGGGGACATACTACAATAGACAATCAGAGACTGGGGACATACTGCAGGAGACAATCGGAGACTGCGGACATACTGCAGGAGACAATCAGAATGCGCACATACTGCAGGAGACAATCAGTGAATGCGGACACACTGCAGGAAACAAAAAGGGACTGCGGAGATACTGCAGGAGACAATCAGAGACTAGGGACATACTGCAGGAGACAATCAGAGACACTGCTGACATACTGTAGGAGATTACCAGAGACTGCGGACATACTGCAGGAGATTACTAGAGACTGGGGACATACTGCAGGAGACAACCAGAGACTGCGGACATACTGCAGTAGATTACCAGAGGCTGCGGACATACTGCAGGAGATTACCAGAGACTGCGGACATACTGCAGGAGATTACTAGAGACTGGGGACATACTGCAGGAGATTACTAGAGACTGGGGACATACTGCAGGAGATTACCAGGGACATACTGCAGGAGATTACCAGAGACTGCGGACATACTGCAGGAGACAATCAGAGACACTGCCGACATACTGTAGGAGATTACCAGAGACTGCGGACATACTACAGGAGATTACCAGAGACTGGGGACATACTGCAGGAGATTACTAGAGACTGGGGACATACTGCAGGAGACAATCAGAGACTGGGGACATACTGCAGGAGATTACCAGAGACTGGGGAGATACTGCAGAAGATTACTAGAGACTGGGGGCATACTGCAGGAGACAATCAGAGACTGGGGACATACTGCAGGAGACAATCAGAGACTGCGGACATACTGCAGAAGACAATCCGAGATGTAATTACAATTCTTGATCTAATAGTTCACAGCAGGGCCCGTTCCTGTGCCCACCAAGAGTAGCTGTGAGACCTTACAGTGTTGTGGCAACACCACCACACTGTCCACCACCAAAGGCCCATTTTTTACGACCCTGTTCAACAGGGGCATGTAATTACAATTCTTGATCTAATATTTCACAGCAGGGCTGGTTCCTGCGCCCACCAAGAATAACTGTGAGGGCTTACAGTGTTGTGGCAACACCAACACCTAAGGCCCAAATTTCTGCAGAGTATATAGGGCAGGCCCCTACTTTCAAACATCCAACTTACAAACCCCTCCTACTTTCAAACAGAAGGAGACAACAGGAAGTGAGAGGAAATCTACCCCTAGGAAGGGAAATTCTCTCCTGTTAGAGTTCCTTGTTTCACTAAAATCCCCAAATTTTCAAAATCCAATTGTCATTGGGACAGAAAGTGAGGTGAAATCTTCTGAACAGGTCAGCACAGACAGCAAAACAAAGGTTACAGGGGTCATAACCCTTCCCTATGTTTTCCAAAAAGCTTAAAAATAGATTTTTTGGCTGGAGCTACACTTAAAAAATGTACCATTCAAAATTACAAACAGATTCTACTTAAGAACAAACCTACAGTCCCTGTCTTGTTTGGACCGCCTGTATACTGCTGTTCGGAGTATATAGGGCCTGGGGGCCCCACGCCTTTTCTTTTTTTAATTTGGTGTGGGGTTCCCCTTAATATCCATACAAGACCCAAAGGGGCTGGTAATGGGCTGGGGGTGGGGGTACCCATGCATTTTTTCTCAATGATTTTCATCCATATTGCCGGGACCAGACATTACATTAAAGCCGCAAGCAGTTTTAAATGACTTTTATTTCTTTAGAAATTTCATTTTGTGCAGGGACAGTTATGCTGGATTCACACCTATGCAGTTTTAGTGCTTTTTGCATTTTGCAGATTTGCACTACAGTCCATTTAACATTGTTTCCCATGGAACACATTTGGTAGTGCAAATCTGCAAAATGCAAAAAGCACTAAAACTGCATAGGTGTGAATCCAGCCTTATAAACACAGGAAACACACGCCACTTTACAGGCATACTATAGACACCCCCCAGGCACGATATTTAAAGGAATATTTCACTTTTATTTTTTTCACTTTAAGCATCATTAACCGCTTCCCGACCGCCTCATGTAGATATACGTCTACAGAATGGCACAGGCAGGCAAAAGCACATACGGGTACGTCCCCTTTAATTTGCCTGCCCGGGGGGCGCGCGCGCGCCGCCAGCGACGCGCTCGCGACCCGGTCGGGAGCTCCGTGACCACGGCCGCGGGACCAGCGGACCCGATCGCCGCTGGTATCCCGCGATCGGGTTACGGAGCTGAAGAACAGGGAGAGGTTTGTGTAAACAAACCTCTCCCCGCGCTTCCTACACTGACTGTCAGTGATCGGCGGTTCCCTGTCATCGGGAACGCCGATCAATGACGTCAGACGTACAGCCACGCCCCCCTACTGTAAAAAAAAAACACAACACGTCACACTGACTCCTCCCCGCCCCCTAGTGGTTAACCCCTTCACTACAACTGTCATTTACATAGGAATCAGTGCTATTTAAATAGCACTGATTGCTGTATAAATGACAAATGTCCCAAAAATGTGTCAAAAATGTCCGATGTGTCCGCCATAATGTCGCAGTCACAATAAAAATCGCTGATCGCCGCCATTACTAATAAAAAAAAAAAATATTAATTAAAATGCTATAAAACTATCCCCTATTTTGTAAACGCTATAACTTTTGCGCAAACTAATCAATAATCGCTAATTGCGATTTTTTTTACCAAAAATATGTAGAAGAATACGTATCGGCCTAAACTGAGGAAAAAAAATGTTTTTTTATAGATTTTTTTGGGATATTTATTATAGCAAAAAGTAAAAAATATTGAATTTTTTTCAAAATTGTCGCTCTATTTTTGTTTATAGCGCAAAAAATAAAAACCGCAGGGGCGATCAAATACCACCAAAAGAAAGCTCTATTTGTGGGAAAAAAAGGACGCCAATTTTGTTTGGGAGCCACGTCGCACGACCGCGCAATTGTCAGTTAAAGCGACGCAGTGCCGAATCGCAAAAAGGGGCCTGGTGCTTTGGCTGCCAATTGGTCCGGGGCTGAAGTGGTTAAAATGACTGCTCCTGAAAAAACGTCCATTTTTAAAACTTATTTTTGCATTAATACATGTACCCTGGGGCAGGACCCGGGTCCCCCAACCCTTTTTAGGACAATAACTTGCATATTAGCCTTTAAAATTCACACTTTTGATTTGTCACATTCGAGTCCCATAGACTTTAACGGGGTTCGAAAGTTTGCGCAACCTATCAGTCCGTTCTCAAGTTCTGGTGCGAACCGAACCGGGGGGTGTTCGGCTCATCCCTACTCCTGATTCCTGTATTCTGAGCGAAATGCACTCCTGATCATGCATTCTGAGCGCAATGCACTCTTGATCCCTGCATCCTGAGGGTAACCCACTTCTGATCCCTGCATTCTGAACGAAACGCACTCGTTAACCCTGCATTCTGAATATAACACACTCCTGATCCCTGCATTCTGAGCGCAACGCACTCCTTAACCCTGCATTCTGAGCACAACAGACTCCTGATCCCTGCATTTTGAGAGTAACACACTCCTGATCCCTGCATTCTCTGCATAATGCACTCCTTAAACCTGCATTCTGAGAGTAACACACTCCTTAACCCTGCATTCTTAGCGTAACGCACTCCTTAACCCTGCATTCTTAGCGTAACGCACTCCTTAACCCTGCATTCTGAGCGTAACACACTCCTTAACCCTGCATTCTGAGCATAACGCACTCCTTAACCCTGCATTCTGAGTGTTATGCACTACTGATCTCTGCATTCTCTGCATAACGCACTCCTTAAACCTGTATTCTGAGCGTAACGCACTCCTTAACCCTGCTTTAACACCTTTAAAGTGTTTGTTAACCCAACAAAAATAAATTGATGTCCTGGTCCTTCAAAGCAGATTAAATAGCACAGTGGTTGTGCTGTGTAATCTGCCCTACTCTAAACTGTAAAAAAAACCTGCCTGAACCTGCCAACTCTTGTATCCCCTCTCTGTACTGACCACGATGGTCAGGGCTGCTGAGCCCTGACCACTGTGATCAGAGTGCGTCCCTCCATCATACGTAGCCCTGCTCTCAGTTCTCCTCTCTCCCCCTCATCCCATCCTCTCTGCCTGTAATCTCTGTGTCTGTGTGTTTCTGTCTTTGCCCCCCCCCCGCAGGAGAAGCTAAGCAGTCATGTGATCTCCTCGGCTGATGTTAGAGGGAGATCTTGGCCCCTACTGCAGAAGCCATATATCGGATGTATACAGCGGCCGCGAGTCAGGTGACCGGCTGAAGATCGTTCTAAATAGGTATTTACAACGCTAGTTTTTTTAAGTCTAATGCAGTGTGCTATGCCAGGCTCTAATAGAGGGTCTGGCAGTGTTTGTTATATATGGGTTAACAAACACTTTATCCCTGCATTCTGAGCGCAACACACTCCTGATCCCTGCATTCTGAGCGTAACGCACTCCTGATCCCTGCATTTTCAGCATAACGCACTCCCTAACCCTGCATTCTATGCGCTTTATTTTAGTAAAAATATTTTATCAAGAAAAAAAGTCAGTCTCACTGACTTTTTTTTGGGGGGGCGGGGGCATTTCAGAATTCTCTACCTATAGGCCTCTGAGATGTAAATCTGGCCCTGCCTGTGCAATACAGCATTTTAAGTATCTATGTACATTATATATTAACCTTCAACCCTCTTAGGGGCGTGACCGGATGTGAGCGAGGCAAGACGTGCAGATACGGAGCTCCGGCTCACATCCGACAAATCATCCTGATATAGGCAGACAGACCACCGATCGGAGAATCTTTCAGCGCTGACAGGTTGGCGGAATAGCTCAGGCAACGGGACATGCCATTTGCGAGCCGAAAGCAGGCCAAGAAACATCATTCCCAGCCGCCTAAAGGTCCGCGGACTCTCCGTTCTCAGGCGAGTATGGCGACTAGCTCCGCCCACCTCCCTGTAGGCCCAGCTCACAGTGCGGCCCCGCAGCGCGCCAAAATGGCAACGGCTGGCGTGGAACAACAAGGCCCAGCAAGCCCGACGGCATCGGTGGATGCCTCCAGTATGGGGCAGGAAGCGGAGGTGGATGCAGCTGCAATCACAGGCCCGATTCTGGAGGCCATAGCGGCCTCAAAAACCGAGTTGGTGGGCCGCATGGACCACCTAGCGGCTGAATGTAACCTCATACGCCATGACCTGGACAAAATCAGAGGCAGATTGACTACTGCTGAGGACCGAATATCGGAAGTGGAAGATGCTACCCATGTACAAGGCTCTCAAATAGCGGAGTTAAGGGACGTGGTTGGTGCACTACAACGCCGAGCAGATGATGCGGAAGACCGCCAAAGAAGGAACAATGTTAGGGTGGTGGGGCTCCCTGAAGGGGTGGAAGGGTCCGCCACTACTACATTCGCAGAAGAATTCTTTAAAACCATCCTAGCTTTAGGAGACCTCCCCCCTACATATGTCGCTGAGAGGGCGCACAGGGTCCCAACAGGCTCCAGACCCCCAGGTGCACCACCAAGACCTTTCCTGGTCAGGTTTCTTAACTACAGGGACCGTGACATGATATTGGCGAAAGCAAGGAAACATAAGGAATTGAAGTTTGAGAATGCACGCATTATGTTTTTTCCGGATTTTTCAGCGGAAACGCAAAGGAGACGCAGGTCCTTTATAGAAGTAAAAAAGAGGCTCAGGGAGAAGGAGCTAAAATACAGTATGCTATACCCAAGCCGCCTACGCATCCAATACAAAGGTACTGTAAAGTTCTTTGATCATCCTCAAGACGTCAGTGAGTGGTTGGATCGCAATCCCTGAACCCTCAAGACAACGCTGAATTTTTTCTCCCTTCAAGATGAGCCCCGCTACAAGCTGATTGTTGCTGTCATTTGCTGATATTCCTCGTTTTGTCTTTGACACCCCCCCTGAGTTAGCAATGTAAAGTGCAGCTGCTACTGCTCTTGAAATATATTGGGGGCCCGACAGTTCTTTGCTCCGGATCAAGACCCTCCAAACACCGGGGCAACACCCACCAAGATCCCTGGCACACCCAGAACTGGAGAGGTGACTTTTGCATTTTATATATATTTTTTATTTTTCTTGTATTTTTCTCTCCCCTCAACTCTGTTTGCTCGGTGGGCACTATCGGAACACGCAAGTGCTGCTGGGGGGTGGTTTCTAACTGGTTGCTTTCACACATATGCCTCTCGAAATGGTGCTTATTGCCGCACACCATATGGTCAGGTCTGTCTAGCTGACCGCACTTTACCCTCCATATGAGCATGGAGACTCGTATGGATGACACGGATTTTTGTATCTTCAGATGCCGAACTTTCGACACGACCGGTGGAACTCTTTTTGTAGGTTTTGTTATAGGATTAAAGCTGCATGCTGGACTTTTTTTTGGTTTGAGCCCCGTTTTAGGGCTCTTAGTTTCCAGTATAACAGCAGGGGGGGGGAGGGGGAGGGAAATCTCAATGCCTTATGATATGTGATGCAAATAGTATGAGTGTACCTATGCATAGCAAATCTATGCAGTATATCTGTGTTGTTACCATGAGAGTGCTTTCAGGATATATCCGTAACCTTAAATATGTCATAGGAAATTATGGATGATAGGTTCAAAGTTCTCTCATGGAATGTGAGAGGGCTCAATAACAAATTCAAACGGGCTGCAATGTTCCAGTACCTTAAGCAGGCAAGACCACATATTGTTCTCCTCCAGGAGACGCACCTGGACGGAAGTAGAATTCTTTCTCTCCGCAAACCCTGGATACAAAAAGCATTCCACTCCACGTATTCATCGTATGCCAGAGGTACTACCATCTTGATTAGTAAAGCCATAGCATGTACTATACACCAGGTGATTACTGATCCAGGGGGACGATATGTGGTCTTAGTTCTGGAAATAGGAAGTAAGAAATTGGTTTTAGTAAATGTTTATGTGCCTCCCCCCTTCAGGGTTCAATTGCTGTATGATATTTGGGTAATCCTAGCTCCATACTTAGACCTGCCAGTGTTGCTTCTGGGTGACTTTAATGCCATCCTGGACTCAACGCGTGACTCCTCTAATGTGACCAGACCTGTTTCAGCAGACCTATGTTCATGGGTGCACATGGCCAACCTGACTGAAATCTGGCGGTGGAAACACCCAGATGAGGTTGCATACTCACACCTCTCTTCTACACATAGATCCTCGGCCAGAATAGACCTGGCCTTTGGAAACCCCCTTATGCTACAACATGTTTATGATGTGAATAACCTGGCCGGTGGCACATCAGATCATAACCCGTTACAGGTAACCCTGGCCTTCCCCACAGGAGGTAGGAGAGGGGGTTGGAGGTTGGCCGCGGGCTGGTTACAAGAAGATCAGGTGACTGCACAAATCCAAACTGCTATGGACACCTTCTGGGAAACCAATCTGCACTCTGCGGAGCCACACATTGTTTGGGACGCCTTCAAGGCCGTCTCGAGGGGTGAGTGTATCTCTGCGATAAAAGCAGCTAAAAAAGACGGGACTGAAGAAGGGGAAGTCCTCCTGGCCAAGGAGAGGGAGTGCGCTCAATTGCAGGCGGACGCCCCCTCGGAGGTCAATTATGCTGCCCTTCTTTCCTCTAGGAGACTTGTAGCCCTTCACTTTGACAATCTAGCCCATACCGAGCTTAGGCAGAAAGCGGAGACAATATTTGCGGAGGGAGACAAGAACGGTAAACTACTGGCCACTTTGGCTGCTGAACATAGGATACCCATTAGCATCCCAGTAATCAAAGGCAGGAGGGGGGAGTTAGTCACAGAACCGGAGGGAATTATGGAGGAATTTATATACTTTTACAAGACACTTTATACACAGATAGCTCCATATGACCATCTTGAACTGGAGGGACTTCTGGGTAGTTTATCCATTCCACGGATGTCCGACCTAGACAGAGACACCCTTGACGAGGCCATCTCGGAGATAGAGATCGAGACGGCTATAGCTGCATTTCCCTCACACAAAACACCAGGCCCTGACGGATTCCCAACAGACTTCTACCAAACATATAAATCCCAACTAGCCAGTAGACTGACTCAGTTGTTCTCGCACTGTAAGGAACAGGGAGCCTTACCGGCCTCGATGATGGAAGCCTATATGGTGCTCCTCCTGAAGCCGGGAAAGGACCCGTTAGAGTGCTCGTCCTATCGCCCCAAAGCATTACTTAATACAGACCTGAAGATTCTAGCTAAGGTACTGGCCTCAAGGTTAGCCAGGGTAATCCCAACCTTGGTTGATATTGACCAGACCGGATTTATGCCGGGAATGTCGACTGACACCAACCTCAGGAGACTCTTTACACACATCCAGTTGGAAGATACGGAATTCCCAGAAAGAATTGTAGTTTCTATTGATATAGAGAAAGCCTTCGACTCTGTCGATTGGATATACATGCACAAAGTGTTAGAAGCTATGGGCTTCGGCCCTGGTTTCAGGCAGTGGATAGCGCTATTATATAGTGCCCCACGGATGGCAATCAGGCTGGGTAACAGGATCTCAGACTTCTTCGAGATAGGTAGGGGAACGAGGCAAGGCTGTCCCCTTTCCCCCTTCCTTTTCTCGTTAATGATGGAGCCCATGGCCAGGGCACTCAGGCAATCGCAAGAGGTAGGAGCCGTCAGAGTAGGTAGTGTAGATGAATGCGTGGCACTATACGCGGATGACATGCTCTTGTTCCTAAAAGACCCCGGACCCTCACTCAAAGCGGCGTTAAAAATTCTAGACAAGTTTGCCCAGTTCTCAGGGCTTAAGGCGAATTGGAGTAAGTCGTCCATTTTACCACTGGGCTCTAGAGCACTCGCCCAAAAAGATGACAGTCTGCCACTTAGATGGGTATCTACAATCACATACTTAGGGGTTAAAATTACGGCAAACATTCAGGACTATATGACAATCAACCTCCTTCCATTAGTGACTAGACTCAAACAGATGACGGTGACCTGGAAAAACCTCCCTCTCTCCCTAATAGGACGAGTTAGTCTCATAAAAATGAAGTTTTTATCGGTAATTCTATACTTCTTGCGTCACTCCCCTGTGTGGGTGCCTAAGACCTTTTTTAAATCTCTGGATAGCATTATTGGGTCTTTTATCTGGTCACCGCAGTCACCCCGCATCAGTATCAAGTCACTACAGGAACCGTGGGGACAAGGGGGTCTGGCACTGCCCGACTGGCACAAATATTATTTGGCAGGCCAAATGGTAGTTGCCAGGAAATGGCTGACAGCGGAGGAAGGAGACTCCGCGACGGTTGTTGAAGCGGCATTGCTGGGCTCATACGAAAGTTTGAGGTTGGCTCTGTACAGGGGCCCTAAGTCATGCTTACCACTGACAAGCTCCATGAAGGCCACAATAAGGGCATGGGAGGTAACCACGACTCTGATGTCCCCCAGCTATGACGGAATTACTCCCTCAGCTCCACTATGGATGAACCCGCGGTTTCCTCAGTTCTTTTCTTTCCCTGACCCTATGATATGGGCGTGTAAAGGCATCAAGCTACTAAGAGATATAATTAGTGAAGGTGAACTTTGCACCTTTGACCAATTGAAGGCTAGACATGACCTTACCAATGCCTACTTTTTTCGCTATATGCAACTGCGACATGCCTTTCAAGTGCAGTTCTTGGGCCTACGTATAGAATACCTGCCATCAGACCTAGAGACCCTACTAACGGAAGAGGACTTGACCAAACCACTGTCAACTGTGTACAAATCCCTCTTCAAAAAGACCCCCCCTGGTATAGCTAAATGTAGACGGAAATGGGAGACCGAGATTACAGATATACAGGGAGAAGACTGGGATGACATGTGGGACCACCCTTTTAAACACTTAGTATCGGCAAGGGACAGACTGATCCATTTCAAATTCTTACACCGGGTATACTTCACCCCGGCTCGGCTGGCTCGAATCTATCCCTCAGCAAGCGGTCGATGCTGGCGCTGTAATCACACTCCTGCTGATGCAGAACATATCTTTTGGAGCTGTACTCAGATACAACTATTTTGGTCAGGTATTATTGATTGCTTGTCAGAGGTGCTCAGCATACCTATACCCAAATTACCGAGAGTATGTATGATTGGTCTGGTGGAGGAAGTGGTCCCTTCAAGGGCCCAACGTACTTTCTTGAACATAGGGCTTTTCTACGGCAGGAAAGCCATTCTTTTGAAGTGGAAGAAAGCGGAGGCTCCCACCCTGTCTTTCTGGAAGGGATTAATAAATAAGGTCCTGCCCCTTTATAAAGCGACGTACAGATCCAGAGGCTGTGGGAAAAAATTCTATAAGGTTTGGCAGCCCTGGTTAGACTCATCAGATACGGTGGGATAGTAAGAATGTTTGTGTGATAGTTTATGTGACTGGGATCCAACTACAGCACTCTATATCCTCTAGGAGGTGATAGATAAGTGCACGACGGCATAAGTCATTATAGTATGTAACTCTTGTAGCAACAACGGAAGGCACTCTCCAAGTGAAATAAAGTGAAAAAGTCTCTTACTGCACGGTACACTCTACGTCAGGGGTCTCAAACTGGTGGCCCTCCAGCTGTTGCGAAACTACAAGTCCCATCATGCCTCTGCCTATGGTAGTCATGCTTTTAACTGTTTGCCTTGCAATGCCTAATGGGACTTAGTTTCGCAACAGCTGGAGGGCCGCCAGTTTGAGACCCCTGCTCTACGTACTGCAAATTTAGTTCAAATAAGGCAGGGAGGTACAGGGAGGGTAGGGAAGGAGGGTAGGGGGGGAGGGAGGGAGGGAGGAAGGGGGGGAAGTTTGAGCGAACTATGTTGGTTCGCTGTACACCACTTGTTGGTGGATAGTTGCCCATGTTGGGCAGTGTTTATGTGTGTAGTGTTTAGACTGTTGTTTTGTTGTTGTATATGTATGTATGCAATGTACTGTCTTTAAAAACTTAATAAAAAGATTTTTCAACCTTCAACCCTCTTCATGCGATCACATCCTATACAGAGGAATTCTATATGAATAGAGATGTAGGACTGCCAGTAATTTATTTAAAAGTTTAATTTGGAGGTAGTATAAAGCAAGCCTGTGTAATTATTTTACCATTTACTGTTGTGCAAATTTCAGCTTTTAGATATTAATTATACGGAACAATTGCAACGCTTTGAGGTAATTGCAGTGCAAGTTTCGGGCATGTTGAATTATGTTCTTTGTGTTTGGTCTGCTAAGACTTAAAACCTGAGAAGCAAACACACAGAACACAAGCAAAATGAAATTGTGGGGAGATTTATCTGATTTAATAAAAGAACTGCAGGCTTATGTAGACAGAGACATATAGATAGAATATAGAAGATAGATATTAATAAATAGATATATAGAAAGAAAATAGATATTGACAAATAGATGATAGATAGATACATTGCTGATAGAGAGGTAGATTGAGGGCTTTTTTTCAGTGGGAATGTGGGGGGACGCAGTTTCAGCACCTCCTTCACTGAATGCATGTAATGGCAAGAGGAGCCAAAGTGTACTAGATGGTCTATTAATGTTAGATGCGAGGGATCTATTGTTGTTGGGGGGTCTACTGTTGCTGGGGAGGTCTATTGTTTCTGAGGAGAGATCTATTGTTGCTGGGGGGGGGGGGGGTTCGGGAGGGATATACTGTTGAGAGACAGGTCTATCATTGCTGGCTGCTGGAGGGTCTATTATTGCTGACTGCTGGGATATCTATTGTTGCTGGTGGGCAAATCCTGTTGAGGTGTATGTTGTTGCTGGGGGAGGGGGTAATTGTTGTGGGGGGTTTATTGTTGCTGGGGGATCTATTGCTGCTAGGTGGGTTGGGGTCTATTGTTGCAGGCTGCAGGGGATCTATTTTATTGTTTTTCTTGTTTATCATTAACAAATTCCATACAAATTACTTAGCACACAGAATGATATTTGATTCTGTATTCTCTAAAAGGGGTGACTTTGAAGGGGGGAGTACCTGAACCTATTCTCTGGATAGATAGATAGATAGCTAGATAGATAGCTAGATAGATAGATAGATAGATAGATAGATAGATAGATAGATAGATAGATAGATAGATAGATAGATAGATAGATACTGTGACTTGAAAAAACAAAAAAAATATTTTTTTTACAAACGAATAGTAGTGCGTTTTATTTGTATTCAGTACTCAGTCAATTCTTTGTAGAACCAACTTTCGCTTAAATTACAAAATAGCTCAAGCTCTGTCAGATTGGATGGAGAGCGTCTGTGAACAGCAATTTTCAAGTCTTGCCATAGATTCTCTTTTGGATTTAAGCCTGGACTTTGACTGGGCCATTCTAGCACATTAATATGCTTTGATCTAAACCATTCATTTGTAGCTCTGGCTGTATGTTTAGGCCCCTTTCACACTGAGGCGTTTTTCAGGCGCTACAGCGCTAAAAATATCGCTTGTATAGCGCCTGAAAAAAAAACGGCCCCATTTACTCCAGTGTGAAAGCCAGAGGGCTTTCACACTGGAGCGGTGCGCTAGCAGGGCGGTCCAAAAAAGTCCTGCTAACAGCATCTTTGGAGCGCTGAAGGAGCGGTGTATTCACCGCTCCTTCACCGCTCCTACCCATTGAAATCAATGGGACAGCGCGGCAATACCACCGGCAAAACGCGGGCGGGTTTAACCCTTTTTCGGCCGTTAGCCGGAGTTAAAACTGCACCGCTATCGGCCAAAAACCGCTGCTAAAACGACGGTAAAGCAGCGCTAAATATAGCGCTGCTTTACCGCTGACGCGGCTCCTGCCCCAGTGTGAAAGGGGTCCTAGGGTCGTTGTCCTGTTGGAAAGTGACCCTATACCCTAGTCTCAAGTCTTTTGTGGATTCTAACAGGTTTCCTCATTAAGATTGTCCTGTATTTGGCTCCATCCATCTTCCCATCAACTCTGACCAGCTTCCCTGTCCCTGCTGAAGAAAGCATCCCTAAAGCATGATGCTGCCACCATCATGTTTCACGGTAGGGATGGTGTGTTCAGGGTCATGTGTAGTGATAGTTTTCCGCCACACACACATCGTTTTGCTTTTAGGCCAAAAAGTGAAATTTTGGTCTCATCTGACAAGAGTACCTTCTTCCACACATGTTTGCTGTGTCCCCCACATGGCTTCTCGCAAACTGCAAACAAGACTTCTTATGGCTTTCTTTCAACAATGGCTTTCTTCTTGCCACTCTTCTATAAAGGCCAGATTTGTGGAGTGCATGACTAATAGTTGTCCTGTGGACAGATTCTCTCACCTGAGCTGTGGATTTCTGCAGATCTCTCCTTGCCTGGCCTGTCAGTTTAGGTGGACGGCCATGTCTTGGTAGATTTGCAGTTGTGCCATACTCTTTTCATTTCAGATGATGGACTGAACAGTGCTCCGTGAGATGTTCAAACCTACCCCTACTTTAAACTTCTCCACAACTTTATCCCTGACCTGTCTGTTGTGTTCCTTGGCCTTCATGATGCTGTTTGTTCACTAATGTTCTCTAACAAACCTCTGAGGTCTTCACAGAACAGCTGTATTTATACTGAGATTAAATTAAACACAGGTAGACTCTATTTACTAATTAGGTGACTTCTGAAGGCAATTGATTTCACTAGTTTTTGGTTAGGGGTATCAGAGTAAAGGGGGCTGAATACAAATGCACGCCACACTTTTCAGATATTTATTTGTAAAAAAATTTGAAAACCATTTATCATTTTCCTTCCACTTTACAATTATGTGCCAGTTTGTGTTGGTCTATCACATAAAATCCCAATAAAATACAATTACGTTTTGTCATTGTAATATGACAAAATGTGGAAAATTTCAAGAGGTATGAATAATTTTTCAAGGCATTGAAGATAGATAGATATGAAACTGAAAGACAAATTCTGGGTGCATTTCCTGTAAACACAAACCAGCATTCATGGCCTTTATGAGAAGAGTGATTTGAAATGTACAATAAAAAAGGAGAGCCATCCGCTCCGTGATGCTGCATTTTAATAAGAAATTTAATCAGAACAATGCCTGTCTCAGAAACAATATTATTAGTGTCTTCCATATTTAACACGGATAAACACAGAGGATTTGGGAAGTAAATTACATGACTTACATATGGTGTCCTCGAGAGTAGCAAAGGAAAAAAGCTTCAGGAAAGCTGATATTTGTGTGTCAAATCTGATTAACCACATGCCGACCGGGTACATCGTGGGACGTCCTCCCAGAATCTTGCTCCCGCCCTGGGGCGCGCACTCGGGAACATCACGGATCGCGGTAAACGGCCGCTGACAGCGGCCGTTTACCACGTGATGGCTCCGTCAAATGATGGAGCAATCACATGTAAACAAACCTCCCTCCCCTCTCTGTACCGATCGGTACAGTGAGAGGGGAGAAGCGGAGAGGGGGAGAGATGGCAGCAGCGCTGTGGGCTGGATGTGTAGTGCCCACAGCACTGCTCAGTGACAGCTACTCTGCCAACACTGTGCAATACTCTGCCAACACTGTGCAATACTCTGCCAATACTCTGCCAATAAATTTTAATAGAAACAAAGATTTTTTATTTTTTTTTTACCAAATTTTCTGTCTTTTTTTATGTATAGCGCAAAAAATAAAAAAAAACAGCGGTGATTAAATACCACCAAAAGAAAGCTCTATTTGTGTGGAAAAAAAAAGGACAAAAAAATTTATTTGGGTACAGTGTTGCATGACTGAGTAATAGTCATTCAAAGTGTGAGAGCACCGAAAGTTGAAAACTGGTCTGGTTAGGAAGGGGGTTTAAGTGCCCAGTGGTCAAGTGGTTAAACTCCTTTTTCTAAGTGTAGTGGTACCCTCGTAGAGCTGATGAATGTAGTTGGTCTGTCACCCGCCCCAGCCAGGCACATACTTTTTACTCACTCAGAGACATGAAAGCAGTCCTTGCACTTGTTTTTATGTTTTATTGAGGGGGATTTAACTTGGATAGGGATAGGGACTTATGAGATGCCCAGGTAATCAAACAGCCAACGTTGGGACTAACATACATCATAGTATAGACAATCTCCTTTTTTCCTCCTGCACTTCCTTTCTTGCAGAGTATAATGCCGCGTACACACGGTCGGAATTCTCGTCGGAAAAAGCTCTGATGGTTTTCCCATCGGAATTCCGACGGAATTTCGCTCAAACTGTCTTGCCTACACACGGTCACACCAAATTCCGACGGTCAGTAACACAGCGGCATAAAACACGTTCGACAGCACTATAAAAGAGAAGTTTAATGCTTCCGAGCATGCGTCGGAATTTTGCGTGTCGGAATTGCATACACACGATCGGAAAATCCGATAGAAAGGTTTTCCGTCGGGAACAGGTTCTTAGGTCCGTCGGAAATTCCGTCAGAAAAAGACCGATGGGCATACACACGGTCGGAAAATTCGTTGAAAAGCTCCCATCGGACTGTTTCCATCGAAAAATTCCGACCGTGTGTACGCGGCATAACTCCTCACTCCTCCAGCAAATCATTTCCTTTCTTGCTCTCTCCAGACTAGCTAGCACTGTAGGCCTGACACTGGCTCAAACAGGCCCAAAGCAGATGCCCTTTATAGGCAGGGACCGTGGGCCCCTATGGTGTAGTAAAATAGAAAAGTTCCAGCTGTCCCTGTTGCTACTGCTCCCAGTCCCACCACTTCAGGCACTGCCAGCCGTCCTGGCTGCCTCTGTAGAACTCCTGGAGACTTGCCCGACAGTGTTCTGCTGTCCTCTCTTGTTCCTCCTGTGCCTCTTGGCCAGGACACCACTGTGGGTTGTAAGAGGGTCCCGTCCGCACCCGAGTCGAGGCCCAAGGTCACCCCCCCAGACTGGGGAGCTCCTACAAAGGCCCCGACAGCCTAACACTCCATCTATATCTTCCACTCTATCAACTCCTCCCCAGCTGGGCTGACCCAGGGTATTTAAGGATCCCTACCCCCTGCCAATCCAAGTTGGGGATTGGTCAGGGCTCCTTAGAACACCCCAGGTGGCTCCACCTACCCTCACCACCTCTCTTTACAGAATGTACCAGAAGATTCTGGAAAGAAGTGGGAGGTCCTAGTGACACCACCTGTGAGTCACCCAGCACTCCCAACCCAGATCACTAAGCAAACCCAGGCTTGGCTGCCAACCAAGCCTGGAAATTTACATACTCTCACAAAAAAACAACAACATTACTCTTCCAGCACACTAGAAGATGCTACATAAGGTTTTGCACACATGTTAAAATGCAAATGTTGGGCCTTAAAGTGATATTAAAGTGTTACTAACCCCAAGAACCTGCATTCAATATATCCGGTCTCCCACAGTACACAAAACGTGAAAATGCAATTATTTTAGTAAATATAAACTGCTAAATACCTTTTCTCATCACCAGTATATAGCAGTCTTGTGAATTCTATCAGTTCCTAGTAAAGATTGTAGGAGGAGTTTTCATACTGCACTGAGCTGTCCTATCAGAATCCAGGACCCCTGACCCTCTGTCTGAAAAGTGCTGTTCACATGCACTTTCCCAAGATAAAAAAACAACTACCTCTCTAGCAATACACACCAAACTGAGCATGTGCAGCCTGACTCCAAAGGCTCTGAATTATCCGGACATGTTCTGGAGTCAGTGGAAGAAGAGGAGGATCAGAGAAAACAGGATTAAACAGCCTTTTTACACAATGCAGAGTATTAACTCCTTAGGTTCCACAGTGAGTATAAAAAGCATGCTTTACTGCATATACAGACTAATTTTACTGTTGTGGGTTTCGTTTTTTTATTTATTATAATAATAATCATGTCATACTTACCTGCTCTATGCAATGGTTTTGCACAAAGCAGCCCCGATCCTCCTCTTCTTGGATCCCCTGCCAGCGCTCTTGACTGCTCTCAGCCTGCCAAGTGCCCCTCGGGAAAGCCGCTTTTTATGGGGGCACTCATGTGGGCTCACCCCGAAGCCGAGCTGCCTGCATCTATTGACACAGAAAGCGGAGCTGGACCCTAACCCCTTTTCCCCATCATAGGATTTGATTGACAAGAGTGGGAGCCAATGGCTTTCTATCTGCCCAGTGAGGAGGGACAGAGATGGGAGAGTTGCTTCTCTTGTGCACTTTGCTGGATTACGATCGGGCTCTACGATCGGGGGGCTGGCTGCGGATCCTCTCCAACAGAAGTTTTTTTTTTTTTTCTTTAATGCTGTAACAGAACAGGCCCACCTGAACTTACAGAGAGTTTTGAAAATCACACTTCTGTTTTGCAGAAAATCCCCGAAACAGCTTATGATGAGCTGCAACATCTGAGGATGTGACTGAAGGGCAGTCTGGCAACAAGGCACCTGGATACTGAAAGGGCTCCTGCCTGGCAACACAGGTGAACAATCCCTAGTCTGTCCCTCCTCCACTGGAACCTTTTCCTACCCTAGACATGCCATCCCTGACCATCAGGTTCCTGTCCCTGACCTAGCCACTTCACAAATGCTTGCCAACTGCAGGGAGACAGTGCTATTAATTTATTAGCATTGCCCACACTAAAGATGGTCACTGAGGACATTCAGGGACAGCTGTTCTCCTGATGACACCTACAGAAGCCTCAAAGGAGCATGAGTTCCTTCTGTCCTTCACCCTCTCTGCATGCCGCCTATCGAACAGCACCACCTGTGCAGAGAGGGTGAACTACACCTGCCTACAAATGTATATTTTATATTTTTATCTTTAATAAACATTTTAAAAGAAGAGTACTATTATTTTTTATTTTATCTTTGGAGAATATATATGCGCCTATCTGTGCAGTGGAGGAGACAGAGTGGTGTTATTGTAGTCATCCTTTAAAGGGAAGGGACGCCAACAGGATCTAGACCAGGAGGTGCTATTACATATATCCCTTTAAAGGGGAAACACGCAGTATGGACCTATAGTAACCAGGTCCAACCTGTGCAAGGTGAGAGTTCATCTTATTATTAAAGTGGAATTCAAGTTAAAAAAGAAAATCT
>CM053029.1:154882758-154901602 GCA_028564925.1 Lithobates sylvaticus | reverse complement strand
ATACCCAGCCAATACTCTGCGATACCCAGCCAATACTCTGCGATACCCAGCCAATATTACAGTGGGGGAAAGGACGTGGATATTACAGTGGGGGAGATGACGTGGATATTACAGTGGGGACTATATGGTGGCGGAATTTTCACAGGTTTTTGCAAATTCAATTATTATTTGCTGATCCGAAAAATGATCCGATCCGTGACTCCTGATCCGAGGATCGATCCGATCCGTGAGTTTTTTGATCCGTTGCACCCCTACTCACAGAGCACTGTTCAATCCATCACCCGAAAAATGGAAAGAGTATGGCACAACTGCAAACCTACCAAGACATGGTTGTCCATCTAAACTGACAGTCCAGGCAAGGAGAGCATTAATCAGAGAAGCAGCCAAGAGGCCCATGGTAATTCTGGAGGAGCTTCAGAGATCCACAGCTCAGGTGGGAGAATCTGTCTACAGGACAACTATTAGCCGTGCACTCCACAAATCTGGCCTTTATGGAAGAGTGGCAAGAAGAAAGCCATTGTTGAAAGAAAGCCATAGGAAATCCCGTTTGCAGCTTGCGAGAAGCCATATGGGGGACACAGCAAACATGTGGAAGAAGGTGCTCGGGTCAGATGAGACCAAAGTTTTACTTTTTGGCCTAAAATCAAAACGCTATGTATGGCAGAAAACTAACAGTGCACATCCCCCTGAACACACTATCCTTACCGTGAAACATGGTGGTGGCAGCATCATGTTGTGAAGATGCTTATCTTCAGCAGGAACAGGGAAGCTGGTCAGAGATGATGGGAAGATGGAGTCAAATACAGGGCAATGTAAGAAGAAAACCTGTTAGGATTTACTGTACATACACTTTGGAAGATGGACTATAGCCAAACAGTTAAATGCACCTATATTTACAGTTTTACCTGCAAAAGGATTGTATTTTTGTCCATTCAGTCCTGAGAGTTACCCTGCTACCAGACATGCACTAGACGTACTAGATGTACCAGACAGCAGGACCAAGTTAGGGACCTGACGTATCTCAATTGCAGATATATAATACAGGCTGGTCACCTTCTCATCCACTGCTTGTGAACAAGTAAAGCAAGACAGATAAGATCATCCTTCTGCTTACTCTGCTATCTCCACATACCATGTTTCCCCGAAAATAAGACCGGGTCATATATCAATTTTGGCTACAAAAAACACACTAGGGCTTATTTTTCTGGGGATGTCCTTTTTATTTACAGTATGCACAAAAATATTTCTCCCCCTGTCAGCGCAAGAGCTCTGAATATTGCAGAGGGAGAGGTTACGATCCCGCTGATGTCAGCCCACTCCGAGCGCTGCAGAGGGAGGGGCTACTGACATTAGCCTGGAGGAGAAAAGAGGAAAAGAGCACCACCGGGTCACGTGAGCACCCAGCAGTGCTGTAGATAAGGTATTTTCCACAATAAAGTTACACAAGGAGACACACTGCACATTATATAATCTTTTTACAGAACGGATAACATGATTTTACAAGGACTTTAACTAGGGCTTATTTTTGGGGGAGGGCTTATATTGCAGCCATCCCAGAAAGTCACGCTAGGTCTTATTTTCAGGGTAAGGCTTACTTTTGGGGATTTTTTTAAAAATATGAGTGATCATTTTTTGTTTAATACATGACTGCGATAACTGGTGTTATATTTAAGCTAATTATAACATCTTATACACACATACAGTGCCATGAAAAAGTAGTCATACCCCTTGACATTTTCCACATTTTGTCATGTTACAACCAAAAACATAAATGTATTTTATTGGGATTTTATGTGATAGACCAACACAAAGTGGCACATAATTGTGAAGTGGAAGGAAAATGATAAATGGTATCTCAAAATTTTCACAAATAAATATCTGAAAAGTGTGGTGTGCATTTGTATTCAGCCCCCTAAGTCAATACTTTGTAGAACCACTGTTCGCTACAACTACAGCTGCAAGTCTTCTTTTTGGGTATGTCTCTGCCAATTCTTCTTTGCAAAATAGCTCAAGCTCTGTCAGATTGGATGGAGAGCGTCTGTAAACAGCAATTTTCAAGTCTTGCCACAGATTCTTAATTGGATTTAGGTCTGGACTTTGACTGGGCCATTCTAACACAAAAATATGCTCTGTTCTAAAACATTCTATTGTAGCTCTGGCTGTATGTTTAGGGTCGTTGTCCTGCTGGAAGGTGAACCTCTGCCCCAGTCTCAAGTATTTTGTAAGCTCTAACAATTAGTTTCAGATAGTAAAATCGTAAGACAAATATCGTAGCACCAACCAGTTCACTGCTCCTCCATTCTCGAGTGCATTGGGTGCCCGTCCTGGAGGACGATCTTGCTCAGCAAACTATGTGACAGAAGACGCCTATAGTCAAATGATGCCTATATTCAAATAACGGCTGAGCGTGTGCTCTTGCATTCTTGGTGGATGTCAAATGACATCCTCCCAGTAATGGGCCGCGCTGCAGCCCGATCTGTCACCCGCTATGTCCACCGGATTATTGATGATGGATTATTGTACTGGGCCGGTTACATGTGATTACAATTTTAGTCTCATCTGACCACCTTAAATGCATCTTGAAGATTCTGAGGCCACATGGAAAAAGGTGTTATGGTCAGATTGATAAAATTGAATGATCTGGCCTCAACACCAAATGATATGTCTGGAGGAAATCCAATAAAGATCACCATCCAAACAACACCATTTCTACAGTAAAGCATGGAGGTGGTAATATCCTGTTATGGGGTTGTTTCTCTGCAGAAGGGACTGGAGCACTTGTCACGATAGAAAAAACATGAATGGGGCAAAATACTATCAAGTTCTTTTGGAAAATCTGTTGCCCTCTGCCAGAAAGTTGTCAATGGAAAAAAGGTTTACCTTCCAACATGATAATGACACAAAGCACACAGCAAAAATGACCACACAGCGGTTGAAGGAGAAGAAGGTGAATGTCTTTGCATGGCTTAGTCAGAGCCCAGGCTTAAAGCGTTTGTTAACCCCCCCCCCCCCCCCCCCCCCCCCCCCCCCCCCCCCCCCCACACCCCCCCCCCCCCCAAAAAAAAAGGATCCTGTCCTTTTAAAGCACTTTATACAGCACAGTGCTTGTGCTGTGTAATTTGGCCCCTGTAACACCTAAAATATCTAGCTGATCCTCCCCGGTTCTGCCCTCCCCTACGTAAACTGACCACAGTTCATCATGGCTGCTGAGCCCTGACAACGTGGTCAGTTTACGTGCCTCCTTCATCCGCAGCTCTCCTGTCCTCCTCTGTGCTCCTGTGTCCTCCTCCCCCCCCTCCCTTCTCTGCCTGCCTGTCTGCCCCTGTGTCAATGCCCATCCCCTCCACTCCTGTGTACTCTCATAACTGTTTAAAGCTTATATAATCCTGCTTGTGTCCTAATAACAGTAGCTCCTGTCTGTGTATTTTATTAAAACTATGCCTCCTTTACCGGATTCCAGAGCGGCTCTCTCTCTCCTCTCCTCCTCGTGTCATAGGTGACGTTAGCGGGGGAATCTCAGCCCCACCCACTGCATCTCTCATCGGGGCAGAGGAGAGAGCCAGCCGGTGACGTGATCGTGGGGAACCGCTCTGCAGTAAAGGAGGCATTTTTTTAATAAAACACACAGACAGGAGCTCCTGTCTGTAGGACACAAACAGGATTATGTACATTTATATGAGTGGGTTAAAGTGGTTGTAAACTCTGTTACACCACTTGCACCTACAGGTAAGCCTATAATAAGGCTTACCTGTAGGTACTGTAAATATCTCCCACACTTGCACAGTTTAGGAGATATTCACTATATATATATACGCTCCTGAAGAACAGAGTTTACAAGTCAAGCCCTGTTTTTTCCTTTTTATGGACTTAAGGACTGATTTAAGAAGAAGATCAAGATTCACAGAGTAACACATGGGTGCATATGACAGAGGAGGGCCTGTTGTGGAAATTGTATTATGTGTGTTTTATTGAGTGTCATCTGTCTCCCTGTGTTTGATTTAACCAAGGAGCGGACTTTGGTTGAATGGGGACCAGGGGTAAAACCGTCAGTATGAAAACATTCTCATGGGCTTGGAGACGTGTTCTCTGTGTGTGTGGGCGTTTGCCGGTTTGTAAGTATCAATCGCAATGCGCTGGGCTTCTTGCCTTCAAATGTCTATGCAAATTAGAGAAGCGAAGTCCGCATAACGAGAGAAACATATATCTCTGTTGTGGCTACGCTATCCCTTTTTGGATACATATCTGCTTTAATAATAGGACATTGATATCTGCCTTGTTAATATACCCATACTGTATAGTGACAACAGCAGTAGCAATGTCCCTGCAGAAGGATCTTACTAGATACTGGTTACACTGAGCAGTATTGAGTGGGCTCCATGCTGACCAAGATGGTGGATGCCCTCCCCTTTAGTGTAGTCATTTTCTGTGTAGTCATTTCCTGTAATGTCATTTTGCATGGAGGAAGCGATTGGCTGTTGGGGCTATGACTTCCTGTTTGTCATTTCCTTTTGTTGCCGCTGAATAAAGGTGCCTGTGCTCCTGAGGGCAGACAGTCGAGCGATGGAGCTAAGACGGTGACTATGTCTGTTTAATTGGGTAAATTGCGGGACACACAGGTTTATTGAGATGCATTATACCAAAAGGCTGAAAGGGCGCTTAGTCGTGCAGGAGACATGCTTTGCGCATAGTGTATAGCAAAATCTCCACATCAGGATGTCACAGGTGCATGCGCACTGATGCCAAATTGCTGCACAGGTGTCAATGGAAATCGCACCCAAAGTCGCCAAAAGTAGTACAGAAACGACTTTTGGGAATCGGTGTGGCCCGCAAATGCAGACTTGCACCGATTCGGACGGTGCCATTGCCGGCAATTGCCGCCGATTTGGCAATGCGATTTCACAGTCACACTTGCGAATGGGGCCATTAGCAATTATATACTGTATGGGAGACTTAGCAGGAGCTCCTGGCAATTAGCTGTGGGCAAAATCCCCACTGAAAGCAATGGGATGCTCACACTCCCGCAGCTAATTGTGGTTAGATATGGGCCAAACGACGAACCCCATTGAAGTCTATGGGAGCTGAACAGGAAAAATAAGTCCTAATTTTTTGGGCTTATATGCAAGTAATTGGCCATAAAAGGGTTATAAGTATTGCCCTGGGGTACATGTACCAATGCAAATATTTTTTTTAAAAACTTTTGGTTTTTTCATAGTACCCCTACCCAGTCACCAAAAAAGTGTACAAAAAAATAAATAAGAAAAGGAGACAAGTTTTCTCCTTTAAAAAAAAAAAAGTGTTCCCCGATGTAAATCCATCGTCAATCATGCCGCCCACTGCACCCGGAAAAAAGGGGTTGTTAAAGGGTTGTTAAAGGGGTTGTAAAGTCAGAAGGTTTTTCATTTTAATGCATTCTATACATTAAGCTAAAAAGCCTTCTGTATGCAGCAGCCCCTCTTAGCCCCATCTTTGTCCAGCGCTGTCCACAAGTGTCTTGGTCGTCCGGGACTCTCCCTCCTGATTGGCTGAGATACAGCAGTGGCGCTATTGGCTCCTGCTGCTGTCAATCGAAGTCAGTTAGCCAATCAGGAGTGAGGGGGTGGGGCTGAACCAAAGCTCTGTGTCTGAATGGACACACGGAGCTGCAGGTGCCCCATAGGAAGCTGCTTGCTGTGGGGGCACTCAACAGGAGGGAGGGGCCAGGAGAGCCGAAGAGGGACCCGAGAAGAGGAGGATTCGGGCTGCTCTGTGCAAATCTACTGCAACAGAGCAGGTAAGTATAACATGTTTGTTATTTTTATAGAAAAAAAACGAGACTTTACAACCACTTTAAGGACGCCGCTCCTTAATGACCAGATTATACTGCACCCTGAAAGCTTTGCCCAATCAGGGCGCAGAATGCACTGTGCAGCACGTAGTGCGTTGCAGGGTGTTTGGGGCGAACAGCCTGCAAATTCGGGTGTTCCACGAATGTAATTGCTCAAGTAGCAATTAGGTAATTGCTTGATTAACGATTACATATGAGCAGCCGCAATTAGCTGCAGGAGCTGTCATTGCTCGGGCCCAAACCCTTCCCCTACACTAATTGTGGTCGCTTGCATGTAATTGTAATTGCTCAAGTAGCAATTAGGTAATTGCTTGATTAACGATTACATATGAGCAGCCGCAATTAGCTGCAGGAGCTGTCATTGCTTTTAATAAGGTTTCACAAGTGGGAATGGGGCCTAGGCTAGGAAGTGTATTACTGGCAGGATCACCAGATGAAAATAAAAGGAAAAAAAATAAGGAAAAATAAACAAATGCAGGGACCACACCTAAGGACTGGTAAGTTTAGACACACTTTAACGTTCTGGTTGGTGACTAATTTAAATAATACATTACCAATTTCTGATGATGATGATATCGCCGGGTGTAAAATAAGGGTTGTAATGAAAATGGAAAGTTTTTATTTAAGTAATTCGTTAGCATGTTGATGAGGGGGGAGGGAGGAACCAGAAAGCAGATTAAAATTCAACTTTAAATATTTATTTTCCGCTGACTCATTCAATACAAATAACTCATGACAAAAAGCTTGTTTGTTTTCTCACATGAATTTTGGCCAAAGAAAAGATGATCGCAAACTGTACACTTCTTCAGTTTGTTATTGGAACAAGACAAAACTATTACAAGATGTACAAGAGGTGTAAACAGAAAGAGGGAGAGTCTGAAGGTTAGATCAGTCTGTGCCTCCGGATGGCATATCCTTCCACACCAGACACTGGCTGTTCCTCAATAGCCATGAGTGAAATAGAGTATTCATTTTCTTGCCATTTCTGGGAAAAACTGCGAATTTGTTTAAAATTTGCGATGATGGTGAAATGCATTGTATTCAATAGGGAAGGCGAGATTAAAGTTTGATCTGCTTATATTTTACCTTCCCTGACTCCTCCTTTCCCTCTTATCAACAATGAAAATCTTAAATAGAATTTTCCCAATTTTCAGTACATACTGTGCGGTTCATCTAATGCTGCGTGCACACGATCGGAAATTCCGCCAGCAAAAGTCCGATGAGAGCTTTTGGTCGGAAAATGCGACCGTGTGTATGCTCCATCGGACTTTTGCTGGCGGAATTCCAGCCAGCAAAAGATTGAGAGCAGGTTCTCAATTTTTCGGTCGGAAAAAGTCGAAAAAATTCTGATCGTCTGTACCAATTCCGACGCGCAAAATTCTTACGCATGCTCAGAAACAATTTGACGCATGCTCGGACGCATTGAACTTAATTTTCTCGGCTCGTCGTAGTGTTGTACGTCACTGCGTTCTTGACGGTCGAAAGTTCAGAAAACTTTTGTGTGACCGTGTGTATGCTTGCCAAGCTTGAGCGGAATTCCGTCGGAAAAACCATCCAAGATTTTTCTGACAGAAAATCCACCCGTGTGTAAGCGGCATAAAAATCAAGTGGATTTAAGAGCTTCCTTTCCATGTTTATTGGTCAGCATCAGTGGCGGCTGGTGTTTTTTTTTTTTTTGGGGGGGGGGGGGGGGGGCGCAGATATCCCAACATGCAAAAACTAATTTCAGGGAGGTGGCGCTACACCCCCCACCAACACCAATTTAACACAACTAGAGGATGATCAAATGAAATGGAATCAGTATACACAGGTTTACTTCTTCTGAGAGATATTAAAGGAACACTCTAACCACCATGGCCACTTCAGTGATTTGAAATGGTCATGGTGGTAGGAGTCAGTATGTGCAGTGTTTCTGCTTGAAACAGGTAGGGGGGCTAAGAGAGAGAGAGAAGTGGGGCTGAGAGAGGGGGAGGGGCTGAGAAAGAGGGGGCAACTGACATAGAGATGGGGGACTGAGAGAGAGAGGGGCTCAGAGAGAGGGTGGTGGACAGAGAGGGGGGCTGAGAGGGAGAGGGGCTCAGAGAGAGGGTGGTGGACAGAGAGGGGGGCTGAGAGGGAGAGGGGCTCAGAGAGAGGGTGGTGAACAGAGAGGGGGGCTGAGAGGGAGAGGGGCTCAGAGAGAGGGTGGTGGACAGAGAGGGGAGCTGAGAGAGGGTGGTTGAGAAAGAGGGAGGGGTGCTTTCAATGCAGACTCCAAAATGGGGGAGGGGCTGAGAAAGAGGGGGCAACTGACATAGAGATGGGGGACTGAGAGAGAGAGGGGCTCGGAGAGAGGGTGGTGGACAGAGAGGGGGGCTGAGAGGGAGAGGGGCTCAGAGAGAGGGTGGTGGACAGAGAGGGGGCTGAGAGGGAGAGGGGCTCAGAGAGAGGGTGGTGGACAGAGAGGGGAGCTGAGAGAGGGTGGTTGAGAAAGAGGGAGGGGTGCTTTCAATGCAGACTCCAAAATGGAATCACTGGCACACAGCAAACTCACTGGCCACACGTCAGGGTTGCCAACCGCCAGTAAATTTACTGTCAGTTTGTCAAAATCTGTGATATTTTACAACTGCCAGTAAATATCAGGGGCTGATCATTTCATGCTGTGTTGACTTTTTACGTGTAATTCAAGCAAACTACTTTGTTTTAGGTTTTGCCATTTTTTTCATATCATGTTTATACTGTTCAAATATTCACTGTCTTAGTTTTCAATAGGAGTTCTGTAATTTCTCAGGTTACTAGTAAAAAATGTGCTCCACCAGTACATTTTCCATGTTTTGTCAGTAAAAAATGCTGTGGCAGGTTGGCAACCCTGCCGCATGTGCAGACAGTTCCAGTCATTTTGGAATCTGTGTGGATGACTGTACAGGGTGATTTGCTGAGTGCATGTCTGAACTGTGCATTGTTTATTGTGGGATGTCGGGGAGTGTTGAGATGGCACCTGCACATGTAACATTAACACTGCACGGATTTCAGCAGCAGCTGGGGAGAATGCATTGGGACTTGGGACACCTGCTTGAATTATACATAAAAAGGCTGCCAAATAGAAGAGGGAAGGAATGGATGCTGTACTTTCACTATGGGCCACCACAAAATCAAAGAACAAGGTAAAATGCGTAGCTCTCAACTGTCCCTGATTTCGAGAGACTGTCCCTGATTTTGAGAAATGTCCCCCTGTCCCTCTTTCCTCCTCATTTGCCCTCATTTTGGTCTGATCTATATAGTTATATATAAAATGCACTTTTTATCTTTCAAAAAGTGTTTCCCAGTGCTAAACCTATCATCCAATTTCTAAATTGCTGCATTTTTCACTTTTAAAAGCCAAAATAAAAAAATAGTAGTGGTAAAAAAGAGCACTTGTGGATTTAATTAACCTTTTTTTGTGGTTATTTCCCCTTTAAGGGGGCATGGCAGGGGGCGTGTCCTATGCCTACATATGTTTGCTAGTAGGTGTCCCTCATTCCCATCTCAAAATGTTGGGAGGTATGAAAATGACCTGTGCACTCTGTACATCATACCCTCCTCACCTTTGCAGTCTGTACGATATACGCTCCTGACCTCTGCAGGCTGTGAATTACAAACTGCTGTCCTCTGCACTCAATACAATACACATTCCAGAGCAATAATTAATCCTGACCACTGCACTCTGTGTGTTATGCACTCCTCACCTCTGCGGTCAATATGTTACACACTGCTGACCCCTGCACTCAATACGTTTACACACTCCTAAACCCTGTTATCAATATGTTACATATAGGAAAGAGCAAAGGAAGGCATGTGGCCTGATCCATGAATCCTTTAAAAAGTTTATTTAAAACAAAGTGGTGTATACAGAAAATACTATATATTCATGGGTGTAAATAAAATATATTATATAATCCCATCACTTGATTGAACAGTATTAAAATTATGCCCATACACGGGATAACGCGTTTCGAGGATTTTCCTCTTCCTCAGAGCCTTAGAAAACCAGGTCAGGTCTGCATGTTAAAATGTAGAGGACTGGGTGAGTGGCATAGCACTAGATGAGTGGTGTAGCCTTAAGGGAAGATTCTACTCAGCCATAGGAATGTTCCTTCAACATCACAGCACTCTCTAATAATGGGCCACTGAGCTAACAGATGCTCAAATGCACAGGTCCCAAATAAGGGTATATCATCCTGACAGAGCCAGAAACTCCAATCGATTTCCCCAGTACATGAATAAGGTGAGATAAGAAAAGATCTCACTGTCTCAAGTGCTCACTGTTTGGCTGATCCAGATACAATCCGGCGGTGTGTGAGATGCAGGTCGGCAGCGGGGCGAAATATCAATATGTTACACACTCCTCAACCCTGCTATCAATATGTTACACACTCCTGACTCCTGCACTCAATACGTTTACACGCTCCTGAACCCTGCTATCAACATGTTACACACTCCTGAACCCTGCTATCAATATGTTATACACTCCTGAACCCTGCTATCAATATGTTACACACTCCTGAACCCTGCTATCAATATGTTACACACTCCTGAACCCTCTATCAATATGTTATACACTCCTGAACCCTGCTATCAATATGTTACACACTCCTGAACCCTGCTATCAATATGTTACACACTCCTGAACCCTCTATCAATATGTTATACACTCCTGAACCCTGCTATCAATATGTTACACACTCCTGACCCCTGCACTGTATACGTTTACACACTCCTGAACCCTGCTATCAATATGTTACACACTCCTGGCCCCTGCACTTAATACGGTAATACACTCAGTGCCCGATTTATAGGGGGGGGGGGGGGGGCGAAAGGGTCAGTAGCTGCCAGAGAGGGCACCAGATTTCCTTTATAAAAAAAAAAATTCAAATTATTTTTCCTTGATACTTTAGTTGTGTGTTCATAGAGGAGATTTACAGTGTTTACCCTTTGCCAAGCTCCATTCATGTCTCACTCCATCTCATCGGGCAGTTTTATAACATCATGAAGGGCTTACTGATACCTTTCCAGGTGTTAATGTAGCTCTTATGCCCCGTACACACGGTCGGATTTTCCGACGGAAAATGTTCGATGGGAGCTTTTTGTCAGAAATTCCGACTGTGTGTAGGCTCCATCAGACATTTTCCTTCACACAAAATCACACAAAATTTTTTTTTTTTTTGTAAATCTTTATTTATAAATTTTTCAAATGCATACAAAAAAAACTTACTTCATGTATCTTAATAAAACAAAAAAATACATTTACCATTTTCTCCCCTTTTCCCCCCCCCCCACCCCCCCCCAGCCCCCCCCCCCTCCCAGTCCCTGCCCTGCATAACGCTTTATGGGTATTATCTATTGATTTCCTATGTATCACGTGTGTGCAGATTTAAAGTAGCATAGATCATATGGAGTACCCTTATGGGTCCCACTGTCAGCCTCAACCCATTATTTCTTCCGCGAATCTCCATGAGTCTTTAAAGATTTCCCAACCTACCCATTTCCTCCTCCTCTCCTCCGCTTTCGCTCCGCCTATTCTCTGTGCCTCAGAACTTGTTACTTTTTGCTGTAGATTTACTCTACTTATCCATTCCCCTGTACGCGGGCTCTCTGGATCTCGCCAGTGCTTAGCGATAAGGTTTTTTGCCTCATTTAGCAATATCGGTATAACTGAGGATTTATACTGGCCCATGGGTATGTCTACCCCATGGAACAGTACTATCCAGGGGTCTTCTGGAATATTGCTCCCAGTAATTATTTTAATTAGCTCTAAAATTTGTTGCCAATATTTTTTGATCTTAGGGCATTCCCACCATATATGGGCCATCGTGCCTATACTCCCACAACCTCGCCAGCATTCCGGAGATTTATCTTTTTGAAATCTGCTAAGCTTCTGGGGGGTCAGGTACCAACCTGAGATGCATTTGAAGTTCACTTCAACTGTTTTTGTATTAAACCCAGAACGGTGCATTACGTGAAAAATTCTATTAATTCTGTCTTTACTACATGGGGTTCCCAATTCCCCTTCCCATCTTTTGACACCTGGAGGGACCCAGTCATTTTCCTCCAGAATCAACATCTTATATATTCGGGATATATTATTTCTTGTTGTTGTTCGTACACAAATTTTCTCCAGAGCTGTGAGATCCTCACCTCCCCGGATTGGCTGTGGGAGACTGTCCACAAAATGTTTAAGCTGTGAGTACCTCCAGGCGTCAATCGACATAAGTTCCCTATTTTCTCTTAATTCGTGATAAGTGAGTATTCTTCCTTGCTTAATAATATCTCGTAACTGTGCCTCCCCATTTTTAATCCAGTTTCCCCATATTTGACTCCTACCTGGTGTGAAAAAAATATTATCTTTTAGATATATCAAGGGTGAATTATAAACCCATTTATTCTTTCTAAACAACCTATCCCACTCTTTTAGTGTAACCAATGTGATTTCATGTGTCCCTTCCCCCTCTACTCTAAATTTTGGGGGATTCCATAAAATGTGACCCAGTTGTGTATTGCTTTGTGCATTCTCTATATTCACCCATCTTTTGTTGCTTCCCCCCTTTATCCATTCTATTGCCCTTGAAAGAGCTATAGCCCTATAATATTTCTCAAAATCGGGGAATGCTAGCCCACCCTGTTTTTTCTCCTTGGATAATGTATTTATGGATATGCGAGGCTTCTTGTTGGACCATATAAATTTAGAAATTATTCTATTTAGTATAACAAAAAAAACTTGAGGCACTGAGAGCGGGAGCATCTGTAGTTTGTAGTTTACTTTTGGAACAATAACCATTTTGACCGCGTTAATTTTCCCCAACCAAGACAGGGGGCAGGGTGCTAGTCTTTTAGTTTCTGCTTTAATCTCCTCCAGCAAGGGTAGATAGTTTAATGTGTAAATTTTCCTTAGGGTAGATGAGAGCATGACTCCTAAATATTTTATTTTATCTCTCCATGGAAAATGAAACACTTTTGAGAGTCGATCGGCTTCGGCTTGCTCAATGTTTATATTTAAAATCTCCGACTTGGCGAAATTGATTTTAAAGTTGGATACTGATCCGTATAATTTCAGAGTCCTAAGGAGGTTTGGCAGAGTGATCCGGGGGTTGGTCACAAAAAATAGCACATCGTCAGCGTATGCCGCATCTTGTGCTCCTCCCCCCCGCCCCTAACCCCCTTATATCCATTGAATTCCTAATGGTAGAAAGAAGGGGTTCCAAAGATAAAACAAAGAGGAGAGGGGACAGGGGGCACCCCTGACGCGTGCCATTTCTCATGACCAACGGTTGTGAGAGCACCCCATTGATCCTTACCCTCGCCTGGGGATGATCGTACAGGACCCTCACCCAGCTAATCATTCTCTGTCCTATGCCCATGGCCTCGAGTGTATTAATCATGTGCCCCCAGTCTATCCTGTCAAAGGCCTTCTCGGCATCCAGTGACAGGAACAGACTGGGGGCCTCTCCCTGCCTTGCCGCCTGGAGTAACAACAGGGCCCTAATCCCGTTGTCCCTCCCTTCCCTTCCCGGGGTGAACCCAACCTGGTCTGGGTGGACCAATTGTGTCATATGTACCTTAAATCTGTTTGCCAACACCTTGGCAAACAGCTTTGTATCGGCATTGAGCAAGGCGATAGGTCGATAGCTAGAACATAGCGTTCTATCTTTCCCCTCTTTTAAGATCACTGTAATGGACGCCATTAGAGCTTCAGATCTCATAGTACAGTCCTCTCCGAGTCTGTTCCAATAACGACACATTCTAGGCACAAGAATATCTTTAAAGCGTTTATAGTATGTAAGGGTGTACCCATCCAATCCTGGACTCTTGCCTATCGGGGAAGTATTTATAGCTTCATATATCTCTTTCTCTGTTATGGGTCTATCCATGTTCAAGCTGTCCGGCCTCGAAAGGGCGCTGAGGGAGCTATTCTTTACAAAGTCCTGACTCTGGTTATTGGACCTATCGTGGTGGTGCTCCTTTAATTTGACATCGTATAGTGCCTCGTAATATGTTCGAAACTCATTGGCTATGTCTTTGGAAGAATTGAGAATTGATCCAGTTTCATTTTGAATTTTCTCTATATAATTAATTTCTCGTTTCTTTTTTAATATTCTTGCTAAATGCTTGCCAGACTTATTTCCCCAGTGATGTCTGTCTTCTGCTACTTTGTGGAACCATTTCCTAGCATCTTGTTCAAGGATGGTTTTTAATTCCTCCCTTTTGTTTAAAAGTCTGTGAAAAATATCCTGCCTTTGGGTGCTTGACTCTCAATGCTTTTGCTCCAACCTATGGATCTCTTCCCTTAAATGCTCCCTAAGTTCTCTTTTCTCTCGCTTCTTGGCAGCACCAATCGAAATAAGTATCCCCCTGATAAAGGCTTTGTGTGCCTCCCATAATGTACCATCGGAGATCTCTCCTGTATCGTTGGTCTCGAAGAAAGATTCAATCTCCCCTCTTATGACCTCTTCCACTGAGGCCTCAGACAGGAGACTGTCGTTCAAACACCATGTATATGGAGGCCTTTGCAGACCCCGGAGCTTCATGACCATCGACACAGGGGCATGGTCCGAGAGGGTAGTTATCTCGATCTGTGTTGTAACTATTTGTTCTAAAGCTTTATGCTCCACCAAAAAGTAGTCTAATCGAGAGTGTGTGCCGTGGGCGGGTGAAAAGAAAGTATAGTCTTTAACCCCGGGATGCTGTACTCTCCAGGCGTCAACCATCTGATTCTGATAGATCTTTAGTTTTATTTTTTTAAGTTTTACCTGGCTCATACTCTGTATTCCTGATGAACTATCCAGTTTGGGGTCCAGCCCAAAGTTCAGGTCCCCAGCCAGGATGGTCTCTCCCTCGCGGAATTTCGCCCACCGGCTCAAGACCCTTGCTAGATAACCCGTTGGGTCTTTATTTGGGGGGTACAGATTCACTAGGGTCAATGTTTGCTCCCCTATTTTACATTTCACAAACAAAAATCTTCCGTCAAAATCGGTCAGTCTGTCCAGCAGTTTAAATTTTAAATTTTTAGAAACCCCTATAGCTACCCCCTTCGCGCCTCTTGTTGGGGAGTCACTACAATACCAATTTGGGTAGTCATAGGAAGCGATCTTGGTGTTTTTTTCATGTTGAAGGTGGGTTTCCTGTAGGAAAATAATATCTGCGTGATACTCCCTCATTTCCTTGAGAATCTTAAATCTTTTCTCTTGCGAGATGATACCCTTTACATTATACGTTATAAGCTTCAGTGTACCTTCAGTCATATTTTAAACGTGAGCCCATGGCCCAGATGGACCATTTGATCTTGTTCTTCTTTTTGCGTTTTTGCAGGGCAGGGACTGCCTCTTCCCTCCTCCCCCCCCCCTACCTCCCATTCCCCCCTCCCTCCCTCTCCTCTCCCCCCTAGTCCCTTAGAACCCCTCTCCCCTCCCCCCGGTCTTTTTCCGACCCTGTGTGCACCACGGGGCATCCCGTTGGGGTCCCCCCTGTGCACTGGCCCCTCTAGGGGTGGAGCTCCGTATCAGGCGGAGAACCGACTACTCTCCGCCCCCCTCTCCCTGCCACTGAGGGAGGAGGGCGGAGACAGCCAAAACCGTGACCGTCCCCCCCCCCCCCCCCCCCCCCCCGAGCATCTCTCACCGCCCCGCCCCCCTCCATCCATCCCTCGCTGATTATTTAATTGCCTTCCCCCTAACTGGGGGAGGGGCCCAACAACAACAACCGGAGGAGAGAAAAAAAAAAAAAACATGCCTACACTACCCCTCCTCATCCCCCCCACAATGTGAAAGCTATTTCAATTCATCATAATTAGTCCGGAGGACCGGGTATGATAGGTGGGATGATCCCTAATTCCTGGCAGAAGTTTGGCATCTCGTCCATGAATTTCATTCGGAATGTTCGGCCTTCTCGAACAACAATCAAAGCTGCAGGGAAACCCCAGCTATATTTAATGTTTGATGTACGCAGTATTTCAAGTAGGGGTCTCATCTGTCTTCTTCTTGCAAGAGTCCCAGGAGAGAGATCTGAGAAAATCTGGAGTTCTGATGTTTCGTATTTCAGAGGGGGGCTACCCCGAAGTTTACTCCACACTTGGGACTTCTCTTCATATGAATGAAAACGAACCAGCACGTCTCTGGGGGCTTCTTCCCTTACTCCTGAAGGTTTTCTGACCCGGTGAACCCGGTCAAATTTCAAATCTGGGGCTTCCGGTTTTCCTAATAATGGTTTGATAATGCTGTTAATTTTTGTCACCAGGTCTTCTCCCCTCTGTTCTGGAAGGGACCTAATCCTCAAATTTTGTCGTCTGTTCTGGTCCTCCAGACTCTCCATATTATAAGTCATGTCTCTTTGCTTTATATGCATTGTTTCCATTTGTTTTCTAAGTTGCTGGAGGTCTTTAGTTTGTTCAGAGGAGACGGTTTCAATAGTCTCCACCCTTTTTAATATTTGGCCCATATCCAGACGAACATTTTTAATTTCAGTTTTAATTGAATTTTCGAGGCGGGAGAACATTTCTGCCATATCCGTTTTAGTGGGTATTTGTGTAAAGTCCCTATTTGCCATTTGTGCCCCGGTGTCCCCGGGCCTTTCTTGTTCGGCCTCTAGTCTGGATGCTTCGGCCAGCTCTTGTTTCTGTTTCTCTGTTTCTTTCTTTTTCTCTTTTGTCCCCTGTTGCTTCTTTTCCATCTCTGGACTTTTTAGACTTATGTCCTTAAGGTATTTCGAGATTGTGCTGTTATTAAGACTGTCTTTAGGGGTTTTTGGTTCTGTTGCCCTTTGTGACCTCCCCTTCATTTTATCTGGGCCCCCACGAAGTTGAATTATTCCCCCTTTCAACAAGACAAGAATGCTCCTACTAACTTAAGTCAGTAGCGGGTATTTCGATAGAAGGATATATAGTGCTACAATAGCTATCCAGAAATTAATTGTGTTTAGCTTGGAAGGTTACCACATAATTCAAGCGAGAAAAAGAAGAAAACACCAGATACTCCTGCCGCTTCCACCTGCTGTTTGCGTACCGAAAATATGCCTGTATCTTACTGTTCTGGAGCAGTCAGAATCTTACAAGTCCCTGGGGGATCTAGTAGGTGAGGGAACCTGTACCCCCAAATCAAAAAAGCCTTTAAAATTTCCTTTTAGTCTGGGCCTTTACCGGGTTATATTTGCATAAACCCTCCAGATTCAGGCGTCTTGCCGGATACTGCTATTGTCCCGTTTGCTTTATGTGTATTGGAGATTGTTTAGGCTGTAGACTCCCTTTTCCTGGCCCTCTTGGTATACAGTGTTCTCATGGAGCGTTGGTTGAAAAGGCCTGGAGCAGGGCACTCTATATGGCCAGTAAGTCCCTCAAAACCTCAATCTGTGTGGGCCCAAGTATGTTATTTTCTGCAGCCAAATGTGAGGGTAGGGGGGGGGGGGGGGTTTCTTTTAAATGTTCCTGAGTATTTGCATGCTTAAATGAGGACTTTGAAGTGTTTTCTGGTATACGAGTTTTTCAGAAGGAACTAATCAGATACCGTATTTTTACCAGGTTGCGATTATACCGGTAGAGAGGATGCTATTCCACTAAATAAATCTTTCTCCTTCACCTCTGAATGTCTCTGACGCCCCTGCAACCACTCCGTAGGTAAAAGTGGGGCCCACCCTGATACAACTTATATATTTTACGTTGGTCGCCCTAAGAGGGCTATAGCCGTGAGGTACTCTTCTCTGCTGGGCTCTGTAGTCCCTTGGGGCTTTAAGCAATAATCCCTTGAGGTACTTATATTACACCGACAGCCATGGGTTTTTTTTTTCTTTTCAACACATTTTTTTTCCTTTTTCTCTTTTTTTTCTTTCCTTTTTGCGTCAATGTTTATATAAAAATAAGATTTTAAGTCCATTCATAGCTCAAACCATTTCTTCAACAAGCAATTTCCTCAGAGATTTATTCAGGGAATTATTCAACTGCTTTACTTATTTTAAAGAGAAAGGAAAAAGTTCGTACCTGGACGGAGAGTACCCGCCGCGGGCTTCCCCCCCCCCCCCCGTCTCCTGTCTCCTGTCGTCAGGCAGGCGGATCTGCAGAGAAAAGGATCCAGAGAAATTTGTTTGCTGAAGCGCTGGATTCAAAGGTGCTGGTGTCGGCAAGATACGTTAGAAGGGGAACGCTGCATAGTTCGCTTGTGCAGAGTTGTCTGCCCGGGAGTTTTTTGTGCCTGTCCCCCTTCTCTTTCCTCCCCTTACCGAGTGCAGGCGGGTGGGTCCCGTACTCCTCCGGAACAAGGAGGAATTCTTATCCTTCGAGTGGCGGCGGGCGGGCGGCTTAGTGGAGCTCGGAGGTGTCGCAGAGGGTGATCCCGCTGGGTTTGAATGGGGCTGAGCGGGCTCTCACCATCGCTTCGCTCCCCGGGTCTCCTGGCTCCCATGACCCGGCACCTCTCTGCACGGCTTGTGTCTCCGCCATCTCCGGGCACCTCCCCCTACGTCAGCGTCTGCATGACGCTGCCCCGTGCAGTCTCTTTAGATCTGAGAATATATTTAATCATGATGGTCACTCGATGTTCGAGGAGAGAGTTCGCTTAGCAAATAGGCTCTAATAAAAAATTATCTGAGAACCTAGAAGAACCATGGAAAACTAAAGCCTACTACACACCATCAGAGAATCGGATGGAAAATACTGCTTTAAAAACAAGTGTACGATAATCTGCCAGTTCCAATTACCTGTGTAATGTGTATTCTTACAGTCAATTAAGAAAAAAAAATCTGACAAATGTCTTCTTTGGAACCTAACTTATATTTTTTTAAAACAAATATGTTTTATCATTCATTTCAGCTCACTTTTTTATTTGTCATATAATTAAATTTCTATGTTGAGGTGCCCCCCCAAACTTGAAGTGCTCCAGGCCCCCCAAGGTCTAAATCCAACACTGTACACACTCCTGAACCCTGCACTCAATACATTTCACACTCCGACCCTGCGCGTTACATACGCTTGACCCACAGCAGAGTAGGCTAAGGTTTTATCTAACCATACCCCATTAAGCTCCT
>CM053029.1:154807638-154882258 GCA_028564925.1 Lithobates sylvaticus | reverse complement strand
GAACTTTCCGTCATTCGTCTGTCAGTGATCATGTCCTAGAACTGCATTCCGACTCCTCCCCCTTTCCTCTTGTGCTCCTGTTACAATGTATTATGTAACCTATTTTCCTTACTCTGTGGATGCAATGTCAGGCCTGAGCGGTCAATTGTCAGGCCCAAACATTGTCACATGGAGTAAGGCTGCATTCACACCTGAGCGTAGCTTTTCAGGCAGAAAATCGCGCGAATTGCAGCGTTTTTTACCGCGTTTCGCTGCGTTTTTTACCACGATTTGCCGCGAATTTTGTGCAGAGCAAAAGGTCACCAATGTAAAAAGAATAAAAACGCCCAAATCTGCCCGATCCGATTCTTGTTTGAGCTTCAGGCGTAGGGCTTCAGGCGTTTTGGAGTGGAGATGTGAACCATCTCCATAGAGAATAATGTATTTTTTCCCCTCTAGCGTTTTGGAGCTTCAGGCTTCAAGCTACAAAATGCTCAGGTGTGAATGCAGCCTAAAGGGAGCAGGTCCTTAGCCCTGTGTTAGCTCTGAGATTGACTTGGAGCTTATACGTGGATTAGATTCAGGGATTCAAAAGACAAATACAGTGGTGAGGGAGCCTGGCAAATGTTATCAATCTGTGAGGTGAGCTACAAGGAGAACCTGCCACTTTGCCTCAAATCAGCAAAATAACAGGAACAACAAATGAAACATCTATATAAATGACTCTTACAGCCTCTGTGTGAACCGGGTGCACAGCGAATAGGAGTGCAGTGCCCAATGCTGGTCTGCGGTCTTCAAATACGGTCCGACTGCACACATAACAGAGCAAGGCGCTGACCAGGCAGTGTAATACGACATTCACCATATGGAAATAGAAGGGATCCAGACCCCACAAATATACATTCATTCTGCAACAGGAGAAAAGAAAAAAAATGTAAAATGTATGTAAACCCACAAATAAAACTATAATATATTGCAGCTTACCAGTCCTTACACGTGGTGGCTGCATTCATTTTCTTTTTTAAAGCTAAATACATTTACTTCAAGTACAGTAAATACCTGTTGATCCTGCCTGAATGGCAGAGTGTTTGTAATTTCCTGTGGTGTGGACTGAACTAAAATGTGTAATAATGTGATTAGCCTTCCCAGCAAACTTCTTTGAAATTACAAAGAATCTCCCACCTATTGTATGTTATGGAGAGGAGGGGAAGAGGGGAGAGAATGAAGTCCAAATCATGAGCGAGAAGGACGATTACATTACTTCTTCATAGATATATCGAAAATTTAGTAAGCGTTGTCACTTAGGACAGGAAATGTGTTACTCACAGGATCACCAAGTGAGAATGTAAATGAAGGCCTTAAAAAAGAAAATGAATGCAGTCATCACACTGGTAAGCTGCAATATGACATTTTCATTTTTTTTGGTTAACCACTTCAGCCCCGGACCAATTGGCAGCCAAAGGACCAGGCCCCTTTTTGCGATTCGGCACTGCGTCGCTTTAACTGATAATTGCGCGGTCGTGCGACGTGGCTCCCAAACAAAATTGGCGTCCTTTTTTTCCCACAAATAGAGCTTTCTTTTGGTGGTATTTGATCTTTTTTGCGCTATAAACAAAAAAAATTTTGAAAAAAAATGCAATATTTTTTGCTTTTTGCTATAATAAATATCCCCAAAAAATATATAAAAAATATTTTTTTTCCTCAGTTTAGGCCGATACGTATTCTTCTACATATTTTTGGTAAAAAAAAAAAAAATCGCAATTAGCGATTATTGATTGGTTTGCGCAAAAGTTATAGCGTTTACAAAATAGGGGATAGTTTTATAGCCTTTTTATTAATATTTTTTTTAACTAGTAATGGCGGCGATCAGTGATTTTTATTGTGACTGCGACATTTTTGACACATTTTTGGGACCATTGTCATTTATACAGCAATCAATGCTATTTAAATGCATTGATTCCTGTATAAACGACACTGGCAGTGAAAGAGTTAACCACTAGGGGGAGGGGAGGGATTATGGGCTGTGACGTGTGTGTGTTTTTTTACATTAGGGGGCGGGGCTGACGTCTGACGTCATTGATCGGCTTTCCCAATGACAGGGAACAGCCGATCAATAACAGGCAGAGTAGGAAGCGCGGGGAGAGGTTTGTTTACACAGACCTCTCCCGTTCTTCAGCTCTGTGACCCGATCGCGGGACACCAGTGGTGATTGGGTCCGCTGGTCCCGCGGCCGGGGTCACGGAGCTCCCGACCGGGTCGCGCGCGCGCCGCTGGCGGCGCGCGCGCGACCCACGGCCAGGCAATTAAAGGGCCACGTACCCGTACGTGGTTTTGCCTGGCCGTGCCATTCTGCTGACGTATATGTGCAGGAGGCGGTCGGGAAGCGGTTAAAGCAGGATTCCACCCTAAAGTGGAACTCCCGCTTTTCGGAACCCTCCCCCCTCCGGTGTCACCTTTCAGGGGGGAGGGGGGTGCAGATACCTGTCTAAGACAGGTATCTGCACCCACTTCCGGCATAAACTCCCGTGGGAGTTTACGCAAGTTCCTGTCCCGGCGCGCTGTCTGCTGGGAGACACACGTGTCCCGGCAGACAGCGCTGAAGATTCTCATTGCGACTCGCGCATGCGCAGTAGGGAATCGGGAGGTGAAGCCACTTCCTGATTCCCTCACCGAGAATGGCGCCGGCTACAGCAGAGAGCCGAGCGAGCGATCGGCCTCTGCTGCCGACACCGCTGGAGCCAGGGACAGGTAAGTGTCCATTTTTTAAAAGTCAGCAGCTGCAGTATTTGTAGCTGCTGGCTTTTAAATTATTTTTTTTCAGTACAGTCCCGCTTTAAGATAAGCTTTACATTAGTGGATAATTATATATATATAGAGATAGATAGATAGACAGATATCTATACATGAGATTAGAGGCAAACCTTTATTTTTTTAAAGTGGACCTTTAGTAATTTTTTTAACTTTCCATCTATTAAGTCTTCTGCCCTTGTTTTAACTTTGGATAGTAAATCTTTTTTTTTTTTTCTACCAGTAAATACCTTATACAGCCCACTCCCTCTTTCTTGTCTGGTCTAGGCTTATGACATCATGCACAGCTCTCTCTCAGTCTTGTGAGAGTTTGCCAAGGGAGGGGGGGATGAGTCATAAGAGGACCAATGAAAGCTGCAGGGTGTGCAGAGGTGTGTCTGTGTAAATCCAGGAAGTGAACAGGCAGCGGCTTCAGCTGCCCACAGTTAAAATGGCTGTAGCCGGACTCACTGGAGGGAGATTTTTGCAGCATATTTGGCAAGTACAGAATCACAGTATATATATATAAAATAATACGCAAAGTGGTTGGAGGGAAGCTTCAGAATGGCAAAGGTGTTTTTATTACAAAATGACGTGAGCAGAATGCAGTTCCTCTGTTGGATAGAGAAAGGAAGAGTTAAAAACTGTCCAGTTTATATTATGCAATTTGTGCCCTGTTAAGGAAAGTTTTCTTTAGTTCCTGTTACAGAGATGCAACATGAAGCAAGAGAAAATCCTTGACATCTGATACCAGGATAGGTGTCCTATAGGGAGATTTCCCCTCGTCTCCTGTTTTGCTGACGAAATATGCTTTCACATTGCTCCATTGAAAATGGATGTGGTTTTGATGTGTTTCTAATGTGTCTCCAGTGCATTTCCGTTGCGCTTTTAGGTTGGCATACATGTGACTGAAAAAAAACGCACCAAATTGCAACTGCAGCGCATCTTTGACGCCTTTTTCACGTTACTGATGTTTTTTCCATTCATTTCAATGGTGAGCTATACACACACACACACACACACACACACACAGTTGTGCCCATAAGTTTACATACCCTGGCAGAATTTATGATTTCTTTGCCATTTTTCAGAGAATATGAATGATAACACAAAAACTTTTCTTTCACTCATGTGTAGTGTTTGGCTTTTATTTATTATCAATCAATCAACTGTGTTTACTCTTTTAAAATCATAATGGCTACAGAAACTACCCAAATGACCCTGACTGTAATTACAGCAGATGGATCGGACACCTAACTGACATTTTTGACACTTTTTTGGGAATCAGTGGAATTATTACAGTATTCTATTCAGTGCTAAAAATATGCACTGTTATTGCACTAATGACACTGTAAGGGAAGGTCTTAACGTCAGGGGCGATCAAATGGTTAAATGTGTTCCCTGCAGGTGTTTTCCAACTGTATGGGGGACCGTGTGCTTGCCGGACCGGCTGATTGGCTCCCCCGCTGGCCAATAGGAGCACTCACAAAAGCACGTTCCCGCGCTGTAGTACAGCTGCGGCGATTTGCGGGAACGAGCCCCCTTGCCGCAGTATAATGACCGCGGCTAGTCGGGAAGCGGTTAACGCAAGTACGCCACACGCATGCATCCCTGGGTGGCCAATGTTTCTGTGCTGAGGTCTCACTTGCTGAATGCTCCTAGCACAGACACTGAGCTGACAAGCTCTCAGGTCGGGACCGGCTCCTAATCATATGACCACTGGGAGAGCCAATCACAGTGGCCACACGATCACTGACCCTTTCTGCCTCCCTGGCCATTCAGAACTGTTTAAAGGGACGCCACCGCAGACGGGAAGGGGTTAAGTTGATCCGGCTTGTGAACCGAGAGTATAATCTCGCTGTATCACATTGCGTTCATCATAAAAGTCCTTTTTGTTTTAGATATTAAAAAAAATAAAAAATACAAAAGCGCCACAACTTTTTAGGATTTCCTCCAAATTTCGACTAAGAACAAACATGGCAAGTCTTAGCGTTCCCACTGAAGCCTTAATGCAGGCGAAATCCCACAGAGGGGATCGCATTACATATCTCACAGCACACAACTGCGGCGGGCTGGAGGCGCAGCCTTTGATAATATGTTTACATTTTCAGTGTGGTTTAGTTCTAATTTAAGCCTGAAAGAGCGCATTGTGATCTCCCCGCAGATGTCTGTACTATTTGTAGCTTAACCAGCAATTAGCATCTTCAAAGCACCCCATTTCATTTGAAGCTTGACGCGTGAAATAGCGCTGCCACGGCGCCGTGTTGAAAACTTAATCAATTATTTTTAAAGAGAAAGTGTAGCATGTGTTAACCACTTGAGCCCGGAAGGATTTACCCACTTCCTGACCAGGCCATTTTTTTGCCATACGACACTGCGTTGATTTAATTGACAATTGCGCGGTCGTGCAACGTTGTACCCAAACAAATTTGACTTCCTTTTTTTCCCACAAATAGAGCTTTCTTTTGGTGGTATTTTATCACCTCTGCGGTTTTTATTTTTTGCGCTATAAACAAAAAAAAAAAAAAAAAGACAATTTTGAAAAAAAAAAAACAATATTTAAAAAAAAAAATAAAAATCGCATTTCTTCATCAATTTAGGCAAATTTGTATTCTACTACATGTTTTTGTAAACAAAACTCCCCAATAAGTGTATATTGATTGGTTTGCGCAAAAGTTACTGCATCTACAAAATAGGGGATAGTTTTATGGCGTATTTATTTTTTTACTAGTAATGGCGGTGATCTGCGATTTTTAGCGTGACTGAGACATTGTGGCGGACAGATTGGACACCTGACATTTTTTACACTTTTCTTGTGAACTAGTGGCATTATTACAGTGGTCAATGCTAACAATATGCACTGACATTGTACTAATGACACTGGCGAGGAAGGGGTTAACATCAGAGGCAATCAAGGGGTTAAATGTGTTCCCTCACTGTGTGTTCTAACTGTATGGGGGATGGGCTGCCTGGAACAACACACAGATCTGTCTTCCTGCATAGCAGAAAGACATGATCTGTGTGTCATCCCCTTTTAGAACGGAGATCTGCCTTGTTTACTATGGCAGATTGCCGTTCTGTCACTGCGAGGAGCGATCGAGGGCAGCCGGCGGACATAGAGTCCGCCAGACCCGCTGATTGGCTCCCCTGCTGGCGCAAGCGTGCCCACAGACCTAAGCGCACGAGCCTGATTTACACCTATGGCGATTTGCGCAACTGAGCCAACCTGCCGCAGTATAATTGCAGCGGCTGGTCGGCAAATGGTCCCATTCACATTTGCGACTCGCGTGAACGTGCGTTTCACAGGACACACATAGGGTAGCCCATTCACTTGTCGTGCCCAAGAAGTCCCTGCACTTTTTTTTCTGGGCATAGGGCTCTCTCTACTCCCAGTCAGGCCCCTCCCCCCACCGTTAGAAACACCCACCAGGGAACACATTTAACCCCTTGATCGCCCCTAGTGTTAACCCCTTCCCTGCCAGTATCATTTATACATTAATCAGTGCATTTTTTTTAGCACTGATCGCTGTATATATGTCACTGGTCCCAAAAAAGTGTCAAAAGTGTCCAATCTGTCCACCGCAATGTCGCTGTCCCGCTAAAAATCACCGCCATTACTAGTAAAAAAAAAAAAAAAAAAAAAGAACCAATCAATATATGCTTATTGCAATTTTTTTTTTATTAAAAATATGTAGAAGAATACATATTGGCCTAAACTGATAAGAAGAAATTCATTTTTTTTTATTTTTTATTTGGATATTTATTATAGCAAAAAGTTAAAAATATTGTTGCTTTTTTTAAATTGTTGGTCTTTTTTTGTTTATAGTGCAAATACCACCAAAAGAAAGCTCTATTTGTGGGGGGGGGGGGGGGGGGAGGACATAAATTTTGTTTGTGTACAACGTTGCATGACCGCGCAATTGTTAGTTAAAGCGACGCAGTGCTGTATCGTAAAAAATGGCCTGGTCATTAAGGGGGGGGGGGGTAAATCCTTCCGGGGCTGAAGTGGTTAATCATAGCATCACATATGAGTGTTACCTAAGGTGCTCTTCATGCAAATGCAGCCTGTCTAGGAATGCCCACTCCTCCAGGCTGACCTCCAGCTATGAAGACATTTTGATATTTGAATAGCTCCTCCAAAGATCCAGCACACTGCTTGTATCAGGGCTGGAGACTCCGAAGAAAAGTACTGAGTCTGCTGTGATGTTTTCCGAAAGCTATGTACCTCATCCTGCTGGCCCCTCCCACCTGCTATAATCTACCTGCATTGTATAGAGAAGCACAGAGATCCATCGACGACATCACTGGGTCTACAATAAAAGGGATGCAATGAAAATAGAACGTTTTTTTAAATTAAATTAGCTTGTTAATGTGGAACCAGGGAAGGTAAAATATGAGCTGATTAAACTTCAGCTTTGAAGAAAACCTGTGCTTTGCCTATCCAGGTTTCTTTACTTCTCTGATCCTCTGCACATACCTATATTTCTTTCACTCCTCTGCTGCTCAATTCAGTCCCATATTGGAAGGACATATACTTGCAGGTATGAAGGAGCATGTGGCTCATACCATGTGACAGCACTGGATTGGGGAGTCCATAGCCCTGTGTAAGCTTTTATTCCAGCGACATGAAGGTGACACTGGACTCTCCTTTGCTCTTTGCCATTCAACGAGACAGCAGAGGATGGAGCAAAAGGATTGGTGAATACAGTAAATCATGCTGAAGAAAGCCAAGTAAAGTGTTTTGTTATATTTGTTTGATAAGTGCAAAAATGACACGTTGATTTTGCAGGAAACCTAGAGAGCAGAGCACTTCCTGAGCTCTTTGCCTGTGCTGCACTGTTATCAACTATATTGTCACACCTCCCAACATTTTGAGATGGAAATGAGGGACACCTACTAGCAAAACGTATGTAGGCATAGGACACACCCCCTGCCACGCCCCCTTAAAGGGGAAATAACCCCCCAAAAAAAGGTTAATTAAATCCACAAGTGCTTTTTTTTTTTTTTTACGACTACTATTCCTTTATATTGGCTTTTAACCACTTACCGACCGCTCACTGTATATATACACGTTCTGACTTTGAAGAGGGATATCTCGGTAACGGCAGCAGCTGCTGCCACAACCGAGGTATCCCGCTCTACAGTGAGCGGTTCGGTTTCCGATAATGGTGGTCTCTGCGGCAGGTTCGCCGCGAGATCACCGTTAGCGGCGGCGGGAGAGGTGCCCCCCCCTCCCGCGCCTTCCACCGCTTACCGGAGCCGTCGGCAGCGGTTGAGGTGATCGGGTCCTTTCAGTGCCTGGGTATAGAGACGAGTGAGGCTAAGATGGCTGCCACCCGTCTCTATACCATAGCAGGGCGGAAGCGACGTCAAAACGTCACTTCCACCCATACGTCTTAAAGGCACAATTTCCAAATGTCATTTTTTTAAATGACATTTTTTTTTTTTTTTTTTTGCATTTAAGTCCAAATATGAGATCTGAGGACTTTTTGACCCCAGATCTCATATTTAAGAGGACCTGTCATGCTTTTTTCTATTACAAGGGATGTTTACATTCCTTGTAATAGGAATAAAAGTGATCCATTTTTTTTTTTTTTTAAAACAGTGTAAAAAATAATAATTATAAAATTAAATATTAAATAAATTTTTTTTTTAAAACACCGCGTCCCGACGAGCTTGCGCGCAGAAGCGAACGCATACGTGAGTAGCGCCCGCATATGAAAATAGTAGTCAAACCACACATGTGATGTATCGTCGCGATCGGTAGAGCGAGAGTAATAATTCTAGCCATAGACCTCCTCTGTAACTCAAAAAATGCAACCTGTAGAATTTTTTAAATGTCGCTTATGGAGATTTTTGAGGGTAAAAGTTTGATGCCATTTCACGAGCGGCTGCAATTTTGAAGCAGGACATGTTGGGTATCAATTTATTCAGCGTAACATTATCTTTCACAATACAAAAAAAAATTGGGCTAATTTTACTGTTGTCTTATTTTTTTATTCAAAAAAGTGACTTTTTTCAAAAAAAAGTGCGCTTGTAAGACCGCTGCGCAAATACGGTGTGAAAAAAAGTATTGCAATGACCGCCATTTTATTCTCTAGGGTGTTAGAAAAAAAACAATATAAAATGTTTGGGGGGTTCTAAGTCATTTTCTAGCAAAAAAAAAAAACTGTTTTAAACATGTAAACACCTAAAATCTAAAACGAGGCTGGTCTGGAAGTGGTTAAAATTGAAAAATGCAGCAATTTAGAATTTGGATGAAAGGTTTAGCACTGGGAAACTTTTTGAAAGATAAAAAGTGCATTTTCTATACAACTATATAGATCTGACCAAAATGAGGGACACATGAGGAGGAAAGAGGGACAGAGGGACATTGCTCCAAATCAGGGACAGTCCCTCGAAATCAGGGGATCGTTTCCAGCTTTCTCTGTAGTCTACAAAATTAAGGTGACCAGATTTTTAAAATGAAACCCAGGGACATATTTTCTTTCTTTTTTTTTTCATATTGGCAAATGGTAAACTATTTTATAAGCATATTTTCCTGAAATTATGTATGCAGTGTATGTGGTATGTGTTTATGGAATGATTGTATGAGAGATATATATATATATATATATACACAGTGGTGTGAAAAAGTGTTTGCCCCCTTCCTCATTTCCTGTTCCTTTGCATGTTTGTCACACTTAAGTGTTTCGGAACATCAAACCAATTTAAACAATAGTCAAGGACAACACAAGTAAACACAAAATGCAATTTGTAAATGAAGGTGTTTATTATTAAAAGGTGAAAAAAAATCCAAAACCATCATGGCCCTGTGTGAAAAAGTGATTGCCCCCCTTGTTAAAACATACTATAACTGTGGTTGTCCAGACCTGGAGTTCAATTTCTCTAGCCACACCCAGGCCTGATTATTGCCACACCTGTTCACAATCAAGGCATCACTTAAATAGGAGCTGCTTGACACAGTAAGGTCCACCAGAAGATCCTTAAAAGCTACACATCATGCCGAGACCCAAAGAAATTCAGGAACAATTGAGAAAGAAAGTAATTGAGATCTATCAGTCTGGAAAGGGTTATAAAGCCATTTCCAAAGCTTTGGGAATCCAGCGAACCACAGTGAGAGCCATTATCCACAAATGGTGAAGACATGGAACAGTGGTGAACCTTCCCAGGAGTGGCCGGCCGCCCAAAATTACCCCAAGAGCGCAGCGACGACTCATCCAAGAGGTCACAAAAGACCCCACACTTGCCTCAGTTAAGGTCAGCGTTCATGCCTCCACCATCAGGAAAAGACTGGGCAAAAATGGCCTGCATGGCAGAGTTCCAAGGAGAAAACCACTGCTGAGCAAAAAGAACATCAAAGCTCGTCTCAATTTCTCCACAACACATCTTGATGATCCCCAAGACTTTTGGGACAACATTCTGTGGACCGATGAGACAAAAGTGGAACTCTTTGGAAGGTGTGTGTCCAAGTATATCTGGCGTAGAAGGAACACTGTAGTGTGATGGTCTGGGGCTGTTTTGCTGCTTCAGGACCTGGAAGACTTGCCGTGATAAAAGGAACTATGAATTCTGCTGTCTACCAAGAGATCCTGAAGGAGAATGTCCGACCATCTGTTCGTGTACTCAAGCTGAAACGAACTTGGATTCTGCAGCAGGACAATGATCCTAAACACACCAGCAAGTCCACCACCGAATGGCTGAAGAAAAACAAAATGAAGACTTTGGAGTGGCCTAGCCAAAGTCCTGACCTGAATCCTATTGAGATGTTGTGGTATGACCTTAAAAAGGCCGTTCATGCTCGAAAACCCTCTAATGTAACTGAATTAGGACAATTCTGCAAAGATGAGTGGGCCAAAATTCCTCCAGGACGCTGTAAAAGCCTCATTGCACGTTATCGCAAACGCTTGGTTGCAGTTGTTGCTGCTAAGGGTGGCCCAACCAGTTATTAGGTTTAGGGGGCAATCACTTTTTCACACAGGGCCATGATGGTTTGGATTTTTTTTCACCTTTAATAATAAACACCTTCATTTACAAATTGCATTTTGTGTTTACTTGTGTTGTCCTTGACTATTGTTTAAATTGGTTTGATGTTCCGAAACACTTAAGTGTGACAAACATGCAAAGGAACAGGAAATGAGGAAGGGGGCAAACACTTTTTCACACCACTGTATATACACACACACACAGTATCTCACAAAAGTGAGTACACCCCTCCCATAAAGTAGTGAGTATACAGCTAATACTACCCAGCAGCAGCAGGCCCCACCCACTACAGACTGCTTACAGAAAACTACAAGAGGGGGGCGGAGACAAGACCAGTCACCCTGCACAAGTAGAGAGAGCGGCAGTGACCGGTCTTTATTATAGGAATCCTGCACAGAGGAAAAGTTTCACACTGGATTACTGCACAGATATGAAATACACACAGCACACCGACATTCAATTAATAATACACATGCTTCTTGTATTTAGGCAATATTTGCTTTTCCTGGAGTTCAGCTCTAAAGGGGATATACAGATGACAACATGATTTTTCAGATGGCAGGGTGGTATAAAGTGGAATACCCCCCCCCCCCCCCCCCCCCCCTCTCCTTTCAAATTCAGTTAGAGTAACAAAGCCGAGTACAAATGTAACCAGAGAAAGTTGTTCAGAAGAAAATCCTCTGTGTTATCCATACCACGCTGTGAGGAAAGGGGGGAAGACATTGTTTATACACTGAGGCTGACATCTGAAACTAGTTTACTCTCCAGGCAGAGGCATGCTATCGGATAATAACGTGTAAACTTTGTTTATAGTCGTCCTGGGCCATTTATTGGCCAACCACACGCTTGCACTGCGCACATTTCTGAAATATCTTTGCAATGAATCCCCGCAGCTCCCCAGTGTCCACCGTCATGGCTGAGAGATTACTGCAGGAAAATAACTCGCCTTTTTCTATAATTCTCTTTCTTTCTAAGTTTTCCTGATTCCAGGGTCTTTCTGTGCCCAGAAATGACTAAAACATTGCTGGCCCCCATGGGAAACCCCAATGTGTGCAGACACAAACATCTGCCAATGTCCCCTGAATTGAAGTTGTTGGCCATTTACAGTGCAGCTCACATTAGCCTCAGGAGAGAAGTATGCAGGGAAAAAAAAAAAAAAGTTTAGTCCTCAATTTTAGAATGTACATAGCACCATGCCCCATTACTAATCTCTTCTATTACTTAATTACTGCTCAGCAACACCATACCCCTATCAGGGTGAATACAAATCAATGATTTAAGAAAAAAAATATCTGATTTTTTATTTTATTTAAATCAGATTTTCTTGATTTGTATTATATTTATTTTAATAAAATGCTTTTGGAGTAAAAATCTATCTATTTAAGATACATTAATAATTTAGTTTATTCAGCATGACATGGAGCTTAGTTATGTAGCACAAGGCTGTAAATTCTGCAATACTTACATTTTTGGTAAACTCATTCAATGAATCCAAGCTCTGCAAACTATGACCCCAAAAACACCATCCCCACTGTCAAATGTGGAGGTGGAAACATTATGCTTTGGGTTTTTTTTTTTTGCAACTTCACTGCTTCAAAGGGACAATGAACAGGGCCATTAACCATCAAATCTTGGCTGGGAACCTCCTTCCCTCAGCCAGGGCATTGAAAATGGGTCATGGATGGGTATTCCAGCATGACAATTACCCAAAACACATGGCCAAGGCAAAAAAGGAGTGCCTCAAGAAGAGGCACATTAAAGAGGAGGACCAACCTGAGTAAAAAAAAAAAATAATTTAAAGTCAGCAGCTACAAACACTGTAGCTGCTGACTTTTAATATTAGGGCACTTACCTGTCCAGGGAGCTCACGATGTCGACACCCCAGCCGATCTTCGGATCGACTCCCGGGTGCTGCCGCCGCCATTCCTGGTAAGGGAATCAGGCAGTGAGGCCTCTCGCCATCACTTTTGAGTCCCTAATGCGCATGCGCGAAGCTCGCTGCGCTTTCTAATTGGCCCGGCGGCGGGGGGAAGGAGGAGGGGGGCCGAACTTCCAGGAGGTCGAGGAGGAGGAGGGCCGAACTTCCAGGAGGGGGGAGCATATATGCGGAAGTTCAACTTTTGGGTGGAACTCCGCCTTAAGATCCTGTAGCGGCCTAGCCAGTCTCCAGACCTTAATCCCATAGAAAATATGTGGAGGGAGCTGAAGGTTTTGGTTACCAAACGTCAGTCTCAAAACCTTAATGACTTGCAGAGGATTTGCAAAGAGGAGTGGGACAAAATCCCTCTTGACAGGTGTGCAAACCTCATGGCCAACTACAAGAAATGTCTGACCTCTGTGATTGGCAACAAGGGTTTTGCCACCAAGTACTAAGACATGTTTTGCGAAGGGATCAAATACTTATTTCACTCACTAACCAGTTGTACTGCGGCAGGTTGGCTCTCCTGGGCGAACCGCCATCATTGTACGTCCACCGGACTGGCCTACCGGGATATCGGGAAATTTCCCGGTGGGCCGCCTGCCCTGGGGCCGCTTTGAGCATGACTGCAGAACTCTCCTCCCTCTGTCCTCTGGCACTCGTATATCACGGTGCTGGGTCTGTGTGCAAGGTACCGCCCCCCTAGACTGGCTCATGTGATAGTAGATTGAATCAGTTTTCCGCCTATCACATGAGCTGGTCTAGGGGGGCGGGACCTTGCACACAGACTCAGCTCCGTGATATACGAGCGCCAGAGGACAGAGAGAGGAGAGAGCTGTGTTATCCAGAAAATGGTGAGGCTAACATTAGTGGGCACAGAGGCTGCAATTGGTGGGCAATTCTGTGAGAAGATGAACAGAGACCAGAGCTTCTGCAGACGGGCACAGCACTGGCTCAGGTAAGTATTTGGGATTGGGGTGGAAGGAAGAAGCAGTGGGACATTTTTTATCTTAGTGCAGGAAATGCATTAAAGCGGAAGTAAACCCATCGATTTAACAGTTTTAAAAAAAAGGCATGCCTGGAATACTAACTGTCCCATTGGTTGTGCTCTCAACCAAACAGTCAAACCATCCAATGGCTGGTGTCATAACGGATCACATGTGCAGCACCGTGGCAGTTGAAGATTAAACAGAGGCAAAGATGGCAGCTTCCTTGGCTGAGAACGATAGGGGGGTTTACTTCCACTTTAAGGTAAAAAATGTCTTGATTTTATACCAGCTTTAAATATGACATCCTTTGCTCGGCAACACAATGATGTCCCTGTCATAGCTCCCCTTGATCATTTCCAAAACATTTGAAACATCTACAGCTCATCTCTACTAAATCCTTTAGCCTCAGTTCTCATATATGCAATACAGGAAATGCAGCAAATCATGTGCGTTTCCTGCACCATATTTGTTCTGCTGTAGGTGTCAATGGGAAAATAAAAACACCCCGAAACAGCTCGCAAAATGCAGTGTGATTGCCCGAATTAGATCGCATTGGGTGTGATTCCGGTGTGGCAAAAAAAAAAAAAAGGATCCTGCACCATGTTGGTGCGGATGCGTTGCGATTTGAGCCATACAAAATGAATAGGCTCAAATCGCACCGCACAGAATCGCATGTGATTTGAACAGGAATGCAGAAGGATTCCTGTCCGAATCACGTGCGGTTCCCAACACCGCACCAGTGTGACCCTAGGCCAGTGATGGCAAACCTTGGCACCCCAGATGTTTTGGAACTACGTTTCCCATGGTGCTCATCTACACTGCAGAGTGCATGAACATCATGTGAAATGTAGTTCTAAAACATCTGGGGGTTCACCATCACTGCTCTAGGCTTAGTAAGCATGACAATAATAATAAGGTCTTCTTTACCTGAGACCAATGAGAAATTTGAGAAAGTTCTCTATATGGAATATGAAAGAATATTGATGTAAATATGAAAGATTCATATCAATTCAACATTAACACAGAATATGTCAAAGCTCTATAAGGCCCCTTTCACACCTAAGCGTTTTTCAGGCGCTACAGCGCTAAAAATAGCGCCTGTAATGCGCCTGAAAAAAGCGGGTCCTCTAACTCCAGTGTGAAAGCCGGAGGGCTTTCACACTGGAGCGGTGCGTCAGCAGGAAGGTAAAAAAAAGTCCTGCTAGCAGCATCTTTGGAGTGGTGAAGGAGCGATGTTTTCACCGCTCCTATACCGCTCCTACCCATTGAAATCAATGGGACACCGCGGCAATACAGCGGCAATACCGCCGGCAAAGCGCCACTGCAGCGGCGCTTTGCGGGGGTTTTTAACCCTTTTTCGGCCGCTAGCGGGAGTTAAAACCACCCGCTAGCGGCCGAATATCGCGTCTAAAACGACGGTAAAGCAGCGCTAAATATAGCAATGCTTTACCGCCGCCGCCCCCAACACACCAGTGTGAAACCAGCCTTAATGTACACTTCACTAAAAATGACGTACATACTGTAAGGATCAGTGTCGATGGGCTTTTGTTCGCTTTAACCAGGATTTGCATTCACATACAAGTCTAATGCCACTTGAAGCAGGGAAAATGCAAGTTAGAAGCAGGTGAAATGCACCTGTCAATGAATTCTGAATAATCTTAGAGGCATCTCAAACTGATGACCCAGCATCCTACTGCTACATAAATATCAGAAACCTTAGAATAATCATTACATGTAATAAGAAGATTACTGGGGACCTATAAATCCCAGCATGTCCCTATTCCAATCCAGCAGCAGGGACATACTAGGATCCCCCAACAATTACATGGCTGAAGAATACTTAGACTTGGAAGACAAAGCCCCTTCTGGGTACCAGTGTTAAATTTCATCTACAAAAATATTTTTATCATAGCATTTGCCAGCTGCATGTTTTCAGTGGCGAAATCTAAATGAAAATAAAATTTGAATTAAGTAAATTGACGAAAACTATGATGAAAATCAATTCCAAGGGATACACATTTACCCACTTGAACTTCCACTTTCCTTGGAGCTCCGCCTGTCTGTTAAAGCCCCAGCCCCCTGACTCTATTTGCAAGCTGTATTGGCTGAGAGACGCAGGCTCTCATCAATCCTTTCCCTTTCCTATGCAGTTCCACACATTTCACTCATTCATTCTGTCTTTTTGGCACCCTCTGCTGGCCTTTTCTAAATCAGCAACACAATTCCATCCTCAGCAAAAATAGCACAACAACTACCTCCCACCCCGCCGTATAGTAAAATGATGTCGGACAGGATCCCCTCTTGTTCTGGGGCAACGTTGGGGGCAACGTTCTGGGGGCAACGTTGCCCCAGAACAAGAGGGGATCCCATCCGACATCATTTTACTATACGGCTGGGTGGGAGGTAGTTATTGTGCTATTTTTGCTGAGGATGTAATTGTGTTGCTGATTTAGAAATGACGTTGCCCCAGTGTCACCACTCTTGCGCACCCGTAGGGGCATACAGCATGGCAATCACGGTCACAACATGTCCCTAGGAGCCGATGATGCAGCTTTTTACCCATGTGATCGGCTGTGTCCAAGCACAGCCGATCACATGTAAACACAGAAGTGCCGTTTATCGGCTCGCCTCGCACTAACAGAGTGTGAGGCAAGGAAAGCTGATCAGTTGCATCTCCTCACAGGGGAGACTGTACAGGTAATCAGAGCACTGATCATGAGTGCCCTGATTATAAGTGCAGCCCCAGCAGTGCCCATCAGTAACACTAATCAATACCAATCAGCGACACCAATCAGTGCACATCACTGATGCCAGTCAGTGCCCATCAGTGCTGCCTATCTGTGCTACCCATCATTGCCCATAAGTGCTGCCTATCAGTGCCCAGTGCCACCTATCAGTGCCGCCTCATCAGTGTAGGATATCAGTGCCGCCTCATCAGCGCACATCAGCAAAGGAGAAAAATTGTTTATGTATGAATTTTTTTTTTCTACATTTTCGGTCCTTTTTTCGTTTTTTTTTTAGCAAATAATAAAAACCCAGCAGAGATTAAATACCACCAAAAGAAAGCTCTATTTGTGGGAAGAAAATTATAAAAAAAATTCATTTGGGTACAGCGCTGCATGACCGCGCAATTGTCATTAAAATTGTGACAGCTCTGAAAGCAGAAAATTGGCCTGGACAGAAAGGGGGTAAAAGTATTGAAGTGGTTAAAGTTTAAACATGTATTGTCCTACCACATAAGAATATGTAGGGGGCATCTACTAAGCTGTTGAAAGAAAAAAAAAAGAAAAAATTAGGAAAAAGGCTTTTCTTATTTTTTTTCTTAATATTTAATGTTGGTAATATGTGCAATGACATTACAGCCAATAAAGTTTACATTTTTTTGTTTTTTTATATTTTAAAGTTGCACTTCTGTTTGCCAAAATTAAATCTTTTTGTTTGTTTATTTATAAAGATGTTATATATATCACAACGACTAAATCTGTGTCTGTAGTGCATGTTCAAACCTTAATACCATAAATAATAACTTATTCGATTTTTACTCCAGGAGTATACAGTATAATGAGTTTGGCTATTCTAGAAAAATGCTTAAATAATTCATTACAATTTAACTAATCCATTCAATTTTAGTTAACTAAAATGTAGGCAATTTTAGTTAACTAAAATGTACTGGGGATTTTATTCAACTAAAACTAAAACAATTCAGATGGCTAAAATACGAGTAAAACTAAAATGGCACTTTAGTCAAAAGACTATATAGCTGGATAAACACTATACAACTTTTGTTGTTAGATTTCCTTTAGATTTACCTTCAACTATGTAGTGTAAGGTCCTGCCTAATTGCATACAAATTGAAAGTGTTTAGGTTTGACCTCATATCATATGGTTTTGTTAAATCTAAAAGGAAAGAATCTAAAGAAAATTGTATAGTGTGTATCCAGCTTATGACTAAAACTAAATCGAAATTTGATGTCAAAAGGAACACTGCTGGGTACCTGAAGCTCAGCACACACAGTGGCCGATATGACTTGTGACTTGTGTTGTCATTCATGGCTTTGCCCCAAAAATCATTCCTGAAGACACTGCTGAGGTTGGTCTCTCCTCGGCTGTCCGGGTTGTTGAGGATGGCCCAGATGTCATCGTGGACAAACTCCCCATACAGAGACCTGGCAAAGCATAGACCTGCCACCAAGGCCGGGAGGGCAAATGTCCATGTGCCAAGATCGACCCCTTTGGTAAAGGGGGAATTTCTGAGTCTTCTGAGTCCAGCTTTATGGCTGTCATCCCGCATTCCGCCTGCACAGTGGCTCTTTCCAACCCCATTAGTTGTGTTCCTGGGGCTCTCTCGATGGGCGCTTATTACCCCACCGTTGGAATGACCTTTCTGGATGACAGCTGGGAAACTTCGCCCATTCTTCATGCTCAGATCTGTAGGGGAGTTCTGGAGGTTCCTGGACCCCCTATGACTTGGGGGGTCATTGATGTTGCTTTGGTTCCCGCCGTTAGCCATACTCCCCCCTTGTGCCAACTGCACCACATTATTAGGGGTATTCGGGCATAACTGATCATCAAAGGCCCGCCCAGCACTTTTCATATTCTTCACAACCAAGGGATGCCTCACATCTTGTGTGGAGCAAGTCTCTCTGTCTAGCGTAGGCTTACTGCTCCACCATAAACAATATGTCTGAAAATCTCCTCCTCTTTAGGGTCAGCTGTTCTTGAATCTTGTCCATCTCATCCATACACTTGGCTGGCAGGCTGAGGGATCTCTGCAAGAAGAAGATGATGATATCTTATACCTTGTTAGTAGCTCTCACTTTGCTCTCTCTTCTAGGGCAACTGTCCCAACCTGGCCCTGCAGATGTCTATTATAAATGTTCCTCAATGATAGGAGAGCTCTCTTATATAATATATCCGTTTAACATTTGTAATGTCTTTTCCTGCCATCTCTTCTATCATCACACTCTTCTGTATCTTTACACCTGCCTGTCTCTTTACATAGCAGCTTTGAATGTCTCTTTATCAGCTGTCACATGTATACAGGATCTGCAGATCAGCTGTCCCTGTCCAGAGCTGGAAAGTCTCTAAATTATGTTACTGTCCTCTGAACTCCCTGGCTGTCATCTCTCCCTTATCACAGGTCAGATGACTTCTATCTGCCAGGTATCTCAAATCTCTCTCTATGACCAGTCTCCATCTGATCTCTCACTATGAACCAGTCTCCATCTGATCTCTCACTATGAACCAGTCTCCATCTCAGTGGCGGTGCGTGCATAGAGGGCGCAGGAGCGCCGCCCCCCCTCTCCTGCACCGCTCTATCACCAATAGATAGATTCATGCATTGCATGAATCTATCTATTGTCACCGCTGCCGCCCCCTATTCAGGTGTCCGGCCCCTGATCGGGCGCCGGGCATCTGAATTACAGTGGGGGGGGGGGGGGTGTTGCTGGAAGCGCCCCTATTAGAGCTGTAAGCTCTAATAGGGGACCCTATTAGAGCGGTGTGCTCTAATAGGCTTCCCTAAGTGTAAACAGCGGGCGCACGGCTGTGCGTTCGCTGATTACACAGTATTGTGTTAGGGAAGCGAATACATCGCTTCCCTAACACAGACCCGCCTCTCAGCCAATCAGGTTGCCAGGTCTGTTACCTGTCACCTGATTGGCTGAAGTCACAGGCGCTGTGATTGGACGCTAGGCGTCCAATCACAGCAGAAGAAGACAGGACAAGCGTGGGAGAAGACATCCGACGGAAACACCGCTTGTCGCCTGACACCGTCACCAGCTGCACACCGGGACAAGGTAAGTGCAGAGGGCAGGCAGGGGGCACAGTGGCAGCACTTGAGGGGCACAGTGGCAGCACTTGAGGGGCACAGTGGCAGCACTTGAGGGGCACAGTGGCAGCACTTGAGGGGCACAATGGCAGCACTTGAGGGGCACAATGGCAGCACTTAAGGGGCACAATGGCAGAACTTAAGGGGCACAGTGGCAGAACTTAAGGGGCACAGTGGCAGAACTTGGGGCACAGTGGCAGAACTTAAGGGGCACAGTGGCAGCACTTAAGGGGCACAGTGGCAGAACTTAAGGGGCACAGTGGCAGAACTTGGGGCACAGTGGCAGCACTTGGGGCACAGTGGCAGCGTTTGATGGGCACAGTGGCAGCGTTTGATGGGCACAGTGGCAGCGTTTGATGGGCACAGTGGCAGCGTTTGATGGGCACAGTGAGGATGTTTGTTTGCGCCCCCCCAAAAATTTTGAGCACCAGCCGCCACTGCTCCATCTGATCTCTCTCTCTATGGGCAGTCTCCATCTGATCTCTCTCTCTATGGGCAGTCTCCATCTGATCTCTCTCTCTATGGGCAGTCTCCATCTGATCTCTCTCTCTATGGGCAGTCTCCATCTGATCTCTCTCTCTATGGGCAGTCTCCATCTGATCTCTCTCTCTATGGGCAGTCTCCATCTGATCTCTCTCTCTCTATGGGCAGTCTCCATCTGATCTCTCTCTCTCTATGGGCAGTCTCCATCTGATCTCTCTCTCTATATGGGCAGTCTCCATCTGATCTCTCTCTCTATGGGCAGTCTCCATCTGATCTCTCTCTCTCTATGGGCAGTCTCCATCTGATCTCTCTCTCTATGGGCAGTCTCCATCTGATCTCTCTCTCTCTATGGGCAGTCTCCATCTGATCTCTCTCTCTCTATGGGCAGTCTCCATCTGATCTCTCTCTCTATGGGCAGTCTCCATCTGATCTCTCTCTCTCTATGGGCAGTCTCCATCTGATCTCTCTCTCTATGGGCAGTCTCCATCTGATCTCTCTCTCTATGGGCAGTCTCCATCTGATCTCTCTCTCTCTATGGGCAGTCTCCATCTGATCTCTCTCTCTCTATGGGCAGTCTCCATCTGATCTCTCTCTCTATGGGCAGTCTCCATCTGATCTCTCTCTCTATGGGCAGTCTCCATCTGATCTCTCTCTCTATGGGCAGTCTCCATCTGATCTCTCTCTCTCTATGGGCAGTCTCCATCTGATCTCTCTCTCTATGGGCAGTCTCCATCTGATCTCTCTCTCTCTATGGGCAGTCTCCATTTGATCTCTGTCTCTCTATGGGCAGTCTCCATTTGATCTCTGTCTCTATGGGCAGTCTCCATTTGATCTCTGTCTCTATGGGCAGTCTCCATCTGATCTCTGTCTCTATGGGCAGTCTCCATCTGATCTCTCTCTCTATGGGCAGTCTCCATCTGATCTCTCTCTCTATGGGCAGTCTCCATCTGATCTCTCTCTCTATGGGCAGTCTCCATTTGATCTCTCTCTCTATGGGCAGTCTCCATCTGATCTCTCTCTCTATGGGCAGTCTCCATCTGATCTCTCTCTCTATGGGCAGTCTCCATCTGATCTCTCTCTCTATGGGCAGTCTCCATCTGATCTCTCTCTCTATGGGCAGTCTCCATTTGATCTCTCTCTCTATGGGCAGTCTCCATCTGATCTCTCTCTCTATGGGCAGTCTCCATCTGATCTCTCTCTCTATGGGCAGTCTCCATCTGATCTCTCTCTCTCTATGGGCAGTCTCCATCTGATCTCTCTCTCTATGGGCAGTCTCCATCTGATTTCTCTCTCTCTATGGACAGTCTCCATCTGACAGCACAGCGCTCACCCTTTAGGTTGTAAGAGGACTGCTTCTTCTGTGTATTGTACCTACCTGTCTGAGCAGTCTCTACTCTCCCTGACACTGTAGCCCCTCCTCCCTGTCATCCCTCTATTTATTACTCTACCTTACATAATATCCCCACTGATGACACCTTCCCCACCTCTAACAGGTGACGCTCCATTAGCACTTCTGCCACCCCTTTCCCTCCTTCATACTCCATGCAGTCTCTGGTGTCGGTCCAGGTGGGGGTGTCACTGGGTCAGAGCTGCGCAGCTATCATGGAGTATCGGCCGCTATTAGATTCGCAGTGCGGTCTCCGGCTGTCAGATGTGCGGTGCGCAGTCAGCGGAGTATGTGGGAGAAAATGTGCGGTCTCTCTGCTGAGATCTCCGGCTGTCAGATCCGGCATTGTGCGGTGTGCAGTCAGCGGAATGTGCGGTGCGGTCTCTCTGCTGAGGTCTCCCTGAGGGCAGCAGAAGGTGGGAGAGTCTGGGCAGTGCGGTTTCCGGCTCTCACCGGTCTGTACGAGGAGGTCTCATACCTTTCAGAGGACTCTGGTGTCTCCGATGTCTCTCGGGGAGATCTGACAGTTGTAGGTTGTCTCTGATGCTTGCAGTCTCTCCTCCTCTCTGGACTCCGCACAGCTGCGAATAAACAGCAGCAGCCGCCTCCTCCCCGCGCATCCTCAGTGCTTCCCCTCCATCCCTCCTATTTGTCCTTCCTTATTCCTTCATCTATCCGTCCTTCTCTAATCCTCCATCCTTCCATCTATCCGTCCTTCTCTAATCCTCCATCCCTCCATCTATCTGTCCTTTACTACTTCATCAATCCTTCTTTAATCCTCCATCCCTCCATCTATTCGTCCTTCTCTAATCCTCCATCCCCCATCCATCCTTCTCTACTACTTCATCAATCCATCCTTCTTTAATCCTCCATCCCTCCATCTATCAGTCCTTCTCTAATCCTCCATCCACCATCCATCCATCCTTCTCTCCTCATCCTCATCATCCTCATCCTCATCCTAATCCTCCATCCCTCCATCTATCTGTCCTTCTCTCCTTCCTCCCTCCTCCCTCTATCTCCATCTATCTATCTATCTGTCCTTCTTTACTACTTCATCAGTCCATCCTTCTTTAATTACTTCATCTATCCATCCTTCTCTAATCCTCCATCCCTCCATCTATCTATCTTCCTCTCATCCTCATCCCCTCATCCTCATCATCATCTTCTCTACTACTTCATCTTCCTCATCCTTCTCTATCCTCATCCCTCCATCCATCTATCCTTCTCCTCATCTCCTCATCTCCTCCTCTCTATCTCATCTATCTGTCCTTCTTTACTACTTCATCAATCCATCCTTCTTTAATCCTCCATCTATCCATCTATCCTTCTCTAATCCTCCATCCCTCCATCTATCCGTCCTTCTCTAATCCTCCATCCTCCATCTATCATCCTTTCTTCTTCATCTATCTTCATCCTCATCCTCCCTCCCTCCATCTATCTCCTCCTCTCTAATCTCATCTCATCCCATCCATCCATCCCTCCATCCTCACTCCTCATCCTTCTCCTCATCCTCCATCCCCCATCCATCCATCCATCCATCCTCTATCCTCCATCCTCCATCATCCATCCATCCTTCTTTAATCCTCCATCCCTCCATCTCATCCATCCTCCTCTATCCTCCATCCTCATCCATCCATCCTTCTCTACTACGTCATCAATCCATCCTTCGCTAATCCTCCATCCCTCCATCTATCTGTCCTTCTCTAGTTCCCCATCCCTCCATCTATCTGTCTATCTGTCCTTCTTTACTACTTCATCAATCCATCCTTCTTTAATCCTCCATCTATCCATCCTTCTCTAATCCTCCATCCCTCCATCTATCCTTCTTTCTCTGATCCTCCATCCCCCATCCATTCATCCTTCTCTACTACTTTATCAATCCATCCTTCTCTAATCCTCCATCCCTCCATCTATCTGTCCTTCTCTAGTTTCCCATCCCTCCATCTATCTGTCTATCTGTCCTTCTTTACTACTTCATCAATCCATCCTTCTTTAATCCTCCATCTATCCGTCCTTCTCTAATCCTCCATCCCTCCCAGGGGCAGATTAAGAACATCATGGGCCTGGTGCTGAGGATTTTGGTCGGGCCTTTTATAAATAAAAATGCAAACAATTTTTTGTTATAACAAATTAAATTAAAGAGAGAGAGGGAGGATGAGAGAGAGAGAAAAAGGGGATGAAAGAGGTGTGAGGGGAGGGAAGTTGAGAGAGAAAGGGGGGATGAGAGAAAGAGGATGCACATGAGCATGCGTGGGAATGACATCAACGCAGCCCGGCCAAGGCAAGTGACCGAAGGCACAGAACCCGGAAGGAAGACCGGGTGAAGATGGAAGCGCCCCCGCCGGATTGATCACAGCACAGCACTGGAGGGCTCAGTCTGACAATTTAAGTGTACCCTAATGTGCTAATATGCTGTGCATACTTGTACATTATGGCATAACCTACCTCAGGGCCTCTAAAAAGTAGTAATGTTAGAAAAGTTTACTACCGCTTTGATATCACAGGATCCTCTCAAAAATATTTTCAGGGACACTTTTTTTACAAGTACTATATTTAGAGTAGCTGACATCCCCTATGTTCCTATGTACATCAAATAGTAATTACAAAATTAAATAAGTACTAATAATGGGGCAGAACAAATATGAGGACTGAGAAGATTTCCTTTAGTTGAACTTACAAAAGTATGCCCATTCTAGAGCTGGTAACATTGAGGATATTCAGTATAATTTTAAAGAACTGTTTTTGTGGGTAAGAGGCATAGGGGAGGAGTATGGATGGTATAAAAGTGGGAAGTATGTGCAGGTGAGGGAGAGGAATGTGGAGGGTCTAACAGTGGGCACTATGTACATGAGAGGAGTGCGGAGGGTATGGCAGAAGGCACTATGTACAGGAGAGGAGTGTGAAGGGTATGACAGTGGGCAGTATGCACAGCAGAGGAGTGTGAAGGGTATGACAGTGGGCAGTATGTACAGGAGAGGAGTGTGGAGAGGGTATGACAGTGGGCAGTATGTACAGGAGAGGAGTGTGGAGGGTATGACAGTGGGCAGTATGTACAGGAGAGGAGTGTGGAGGGTATGACAGTGGACAGTATGTACAGGAGAGGAGTGTGAAGGGTATGACAGTGGGCAGTATGTACAGGAGAGGAGTGTGGAAGGGTATGACAGTGGGCAGCATGCATGTACAGGAGAGGAGTGTGGAGGTTATGGCAGAAGGCACTATGTACAGGAGAGGAGTGTGAAGGGTATGACAGTGGGCAGTATGCACAGGAGAGGAGTGTGAAGGGTATGACAGTGGGCACTATGTACAGGAGAGGAGTGTGGAGGGTATGACAGTGGGCAGTATGTACAGGAGAGGAGTGTGAAGGGTATGACAGTGGGCAGTATGTACAGGAGAGGAGTGTGAAGGGTATGACAGTGGGCAGCATGTACAGGAGAGGAGTGTGTGGGGTATGACAGAGGGTAGTATGTACCGGAGAGGAGTGTGGAGGGTATGACAGTGGGCACTATGTACAGGAGAGGAGTGCAGAGGGTATAGCAGAAGGCACTATGCACAGCAGAGGAGTGTAGAGGGTATTACAATGGACACTAGGTATAAGAGAAGAGTGTGGAGGGTATGACAGTAAGCAATATATACAGGAGAGGAGTGTGGAGGGTATGACAGTGGGCACTATGTACAGGAGAGAAGTGTGGAGAGTATGACAGTAAGCAGTAAGTACAGGAGAGGAGTGTGGAGGGTATGCAGGTGGGCACTATGTACAGGAGAGAAGTGTGGAGGGTATGACAGTCGGCACTATGTACAGGAGAGAAGTGTGGAGGGTATGACAGTGGGCACTATGTATAGGAGAGGAGGATGAAGTAATCTGGGAAGGAAAAATGTAAAGGTTTGTGGAAGGATGTTTAGGGACTGCGTAGTGGTTAAGCGGGCCATACATGGATTGAAATTACACCAATTAAGCAGAGACCAGCCATAGTCGATCTATGTAATTGTATGGGCTAGCAGGTTTTACACAGGTCAACCTATTAACCGACTTGAATACAACCAGCCTGTCAGGTTTTCCCCAAAACAATCAGTGCTGCCAGCTATAGTTAGCAACACTAATCATTGTATTCACAGGCAGAACACAATAACACTGCGGGAGTGATTCCCCATCCACAGGTCAGCAGGTGAGAGGGTGTGTGGGGACAGGCTGGGGAGAGATACTAGTCAGTGGCTGGGTAGGCACTGGTTAGTATCAGAGCCAGATACACACATGTGAGGTATCGCCGCGATTGTTAGAGCGAGAGCAATAATTCTAGCACTAGACCTTCTCTGTAACTCTAAACAAGTAACCTGCAAAAAAATTTAAAGCATCGCTTGTTACACAAAAAAAATCGTGCTAACTTTAGTGTTTTTTTTATGAATGAAACAGTTTCTTTCCCCAAAAAAACTTTTGAAAAATTGCTGCGCAAATATCGTGTAACATAAAAAGTTGCAAAGGCCACCATTTTATTCCATAGGGAAAATGGAAAACAATATAATGCTTGAGGGTTCTGAGTAATTTTCTATCAACAAAAAAAATGATTTTTACATGTAGGAGAGAAGTGTCAGAATGGGCCTGGGTGGCAAGGGGTTAATTATCATAAGTAATATACAAATAATTATTATAAGCCCTGTGAGTTCATCCTCTCAGTCTGCTGCACAGTGTGCCAGCTTGTATTTATACTGGCCGCTCTGTATGTAGCTTCTGACCGACTGCGCAAGCAGCCCCATATCTCCAGAACCATAGATGATAGTAGCCCCACATTTTAACCAGTGTTGAAGTAGGTATTTAGCTACCTACCCACCAAATGGGGAGTCTCTATGACTCCTGGTCGCTGAGCTACAACCCTCAAAGTCGATCTTTTTTTTTTTTTTTTTTTATTTTTTTTTTTTTTTTTTTTTTTTGGGCAAATGGGCCTATCTTGAGAAAGGGGCCTGGAGCTGCAGCTCCAATAGCCCCTATGTTAATCCGGCCCTGATCCCTCCATCAGGGCCGGATTAACATAGGGGCTATTGGAGCTGCAGCTCCAGGCCCCTTTCTCAATATAGGCCCATTTGCCCATAAAAAAAAAAAAAAAAAAAAAAAAAAAAAAAAAAAAAAAAAAAAAAGATTGACTTTGAGGGTTGTAGCTCAGCGACCAGGAGTCATAGAGACTCCCCATTTGGTGGGTAGGTAGCTAAATACCTACTTCAACACTGGTTAAAATGTGGGGCTACTATCATCTATGGTTCTGGAGATATGGGGCTGCTTGCGCAGTCGGTCAGAAGCTACATACAGAGCGGCCAGTATAAATACAAGCTGGCACACTGTGCAGCAGACTGAGAGGATGAACTCACAGGGCTTATAATAATTATTTGTATATTACTTATGATAATTAACCCCTTGCCACCCAGGCCCTTTCTGACACTTCTCTCCTACATGTAAAAATCATTTTTTTTTTTGTTGATAGAAAATTACTCAGAACCCTCAAGCATTATATATATTGTTTTCCATTTTCCCTATGGAATAAAATGGTGGCCTTTGCAACTTTTTATGTTACACGATATTTGCGCAGCAATTTTTCAAAAGTTTTTTTGGGGAAAGAAATTGTTTCATTCATAAAAAAAACACTAAAGTTAGCACGATTTTTTTTGTGTAACAAGCGATGCTTTACATTTTTTTGCAGGTTACTTGTTTAGAGTTGCAGAGAAGGTCTAGTGCTAGAATTATTGCTCTCGCTCTAACAATCGCGGCGATACCTCACATGTGTGTATCTGGCTCTGATACTAACCAGTGCCTACCCAGCCACTGACTAGTATCTCTCCCCAGCCTGTCCCCACACACCCTCTCACCTGCTGACCTGTGGATGGGGGAATCACTCCCGCAGTGTTATTGTGTTCTGCCTGTGAATACAATGATTGGTGTTGCTAACTATAGCTGGCAGCACTGATTGTTTTGGGGAAAACCTGACAGGCTGGTTGTATTCAAGTCGGTTAATAGGTTGACCTGTGTAAAACCTGCTAGCCCATACAATTACATAGATCGACTATGGCTGGTCTCTGCTTAATTGGTGTAATTTCAATCCATGTATGGCCCGCTTAACCACTACGCAGTCCCTAAACATCCTTCCACAAACCTTTACATTTTTCCTTCCCAGATTACTTCATCCTCCTCTCCTATACATAGTGCCCACTGTCATACCCTCCACACTTCTCTCCTGTACATAGTGCCGACTGTCATACCCTCCACACTCCTCTCCTGTACATACTACTCACTGTCATACCCTCCATACTCCTCTCCTATACATAGTGCCCACCGGCATACCCTCCACACTCCTCTCCTGTAATTACTGCTTACTGTCCTACTCTCCACACTTCTCTCCTGTACATAGTGCCCACTGTCATACCCTCCACACTCCTCTCCTGTATATATTGCTTACTGTCATACCCTCCACACTCTTCTCTTATACCTAGTGTCCATTGTAATACCCTCTACACTCCTCTGCTGTGCATAGTGCCTTCTGCCATACCCTCCGCACTCCTCTCCTGTACATAGTGCCCACTGTCATACCCTCCACACTCCTCTCCGGTACATACTACCCTCTGTCATACCCCCACACTCCTCTCCTGTACATGCTGCCCACTGTCATACCCTTCACACTCCTCTCCTGTACATACTGCCCACTGTCATACCCTTCACACTCCTCTCCTGTACATACTGCCCACTGTCATACCCTCCACACTCCTCTCCTGTACATACTGCCCACTGTCATACCCTTCACACTCCTCTGCTGTGCATACTGCCCACTGTCATACCCTTCACACTCCTCTCCTGTACATAGTGCCTTCTGCCATAACCTCCACACTCCTCTCCTGTACATGCATGCTGCCCACTGTCATACCCTTCACACTCCTCTCCTGTACATACTGTCCACACTCCTCTCCTGTACATACCCACTGTCATACCCTCCACACTCCTCTCCTGTACATACTGCCCACTGTCATACCCTCACACTCCTCTCCTGTGCATACTGCCCACTGTCATACCCTTCACACTCCTCTCCTGTACATACTGCCCACTGTCATACCCTTCACACTCCTCTGCTGTGCATACTGCCCACTGTCATACCCTTCACACTCCTCTCCTGTACATAGTGCCTTCTGCCATAACCTCCACAATCCTCTCATGTACATAGTGCCCACTGTTAGACCCTCCACATTCCTCTCCCTCACCTGCACATACTTCCCACTTTTATACCATCCATACTCCTCCCCTATGCTTCTTACCCACAAAAACAGTTCTTTAAAATTATACTGACTACCCTCACCCTCAATGTTACCAGCTCTAGAATGGGCATACTTTTGTAAGTTCAACTAAAGGAAATCTTCTCAGTCCTCATATTTGTTCTGCCCCATTATTAGTACTTATTTAATTTTGTAATTACTATTTGATGTACATAGGAACATAGGGGATGTCAGCTACTCTAAATATAGTACTTGTAAAAAAAAGTGTCCCTGAAAATATTTTTGAGAGGCTCCTGTGATATCAAAGCGGTAGTAAACTTTTCTAACATTACTACTTTTTAGAGGTCCTGAGGTAGGTTATGCCATAATGTACAAGTATGCACAGCATATTAGCACATTAGGGTACACTTAAATTGTCAGACTGAGCCCTCCAGTGCTGTGCTGTGATCAATCCGGCGGGGCGCTTCCATCTTCACCCGGTCTTCCTTCCGGGTTCTGTGCCTTCGGTCACTTGCCTTGGCCGGTCTGCGTTGATGTCATTCCCCACGCATGCTCATGTGCATCCTCTTTCTCTCATCCCCCCTTTCTCTCTCAACTTCCCTCCCCTCACACCTCTTTCATCCCCTTTTTCTCTCTCTCTCATCCTCCCTCTCTCTCTTTAATTTAATTTGTTATAACAAAAAATTGTTTGCATTTTTATTTATAAAAGGCCCGACCAAAATCCTCAGCACCAGGCCCATGATGTTCTTAATCTCTGCAAGACACAACACCACACCAAACACTATAAATTATGTCAGGCTAAACTCCTAATCTTCTCCATAAAGAAGCCTCAAGTTCGAATCAGTCTAGGCTAGTTATGTACTAACGTCAAATTGTACCTTCGTTTCTAGCGATCGTCTCGTGCGTGAGCTTTCTCTCCCCTCGTCTCCCAGATCGTGGCTACGACACAGGCGTGTGACGTTTTATATACAGTGCGCATGCGTCAAACTCCGCCCGCCCCTGACGATCTTTCTCGTCTATTCCCCACCCCTTCTCTTTACGGCGCAGTGGGGAGAGCACATGGCGGGGACACAGCAGGTGCGCCCCAAATATCCCACCAACGAGGAGGACGAGGAAAGTCCGGAGGCAGAAACGTCCCGATCCCGGAGCCTGAAATTCAAGGCCTCCAATATGTCATTTGGAGAAATGTTGGAGATGGTGGACATATTAAAGAGGAGCGACTATGATGGGAAGTATGGGCCTTACCTCAACCCCAATGTCCGCAAGGCCAAGATCATGTCTAAAGTTGTGAGGAGGCTGTACAATAATTTTGGGGTACAACGATCCAAGGAGCAACTGAGGAAACGCTGGTCAGACCTGAAACTGAGGGAGGCCGATCAGTACAGAAAGATCAAGCGAATTCTTCAAAAAAGTAAGTAGTTGTGTTTTGTGTTTTATTTCTTGCTTGCATACTGCTCCATGTGGTTTGATTTTTACAAAGTTGTACATTCCAAAATGGCCACTTTCATGTTCGTCTGTGCACTCGATCGTACTCAGCCTCGATCTTTCTGCCACTGTCATGGTCGTGTGTGTGTGTGTCCATTCGATCGTACGCAACCTCGATCGTTCGGCCACTTATAATACGATGTTTGGTGTTTTTTTTGGGGAAAGGAAGTTTGTTCTCACTAGAAATGTCATCAAGAATGTAAAGCCAATTTATTCAATGTAAAGGAGAGGTCACCCAGTAGCTGTTTACCCATCTGGACTCTAGAGCACTAGTGCTGGGACACCCAAACCCCCTTTTTATTAGGCTTTTCCACACATGTGCTCCAGTGGATACTAGAGGGGGTCTCCATCACACAAACTTCTACCAAAAAGCTAGTCAGTTTAGCACCTTTACAAAGTGACTACATTCATGTAGTTGGCATTTGTAACTGGCCAAACAAAAATAGTGTCCGTCACTTTCAAGCAATGTTTGTCATTTCCTATTTCTGCCCTCAATAGATTGTGTTGCTAAATCTTCCTTTTGTACATTCTCATAGGGGAGCGAAAACTTGGGCCGTCTGAGGAAACCCCAAAACCAACACCGCCCAAAAAAGGTGAAAGAGCAGAAGCAGAGGAGGAGGAGGAGGAAGGAGAGATCATCGAACTTGGAGAAATTGTCACCACAACAGGTGAGTGTGGGAGAACACAGCTACTGGTAAGCTAATCAATGTATGGCTGCCTCATTTCCAACACCCGATTTTTGTTTGTTTGTGGTTTTTAGGTGACGTGGATGTTGTGGAAGAAAAATCGCACTTTACCACAGAGAGTGCCCACGTACTCATCGGGGAGATAATGGTCTGCAATAGAGATCTCGATTACATAAAGCAAAACATCAATGATGTTCAACAAAAATTGAAGAACATCATTGATGTTTTAGGAAAAATATGAAAACGCACCAAGTAATTAACACACATTTGTGCCAGCTTCTGAACACATTTGCAACTTAAGAACTGTGTGAAATTTGGAACATGCACACATTGTGTCCACATGTGCTAGCTCCCATCATGGTGGATGAATGCCCACGTTTTTTTGGGGGTGCAACCACTTTACGAACTACGAAAGTGGTTGTGGTGAAGGGGTTGCACCCCCAAAAAACGTCCATTCATCCCATGATGGAAAATGGCACTTTTGAAGCTTCTAGGCATGTGTTTTACCATCTAATGACCATTTTCAGACCCAAATTGTGTGCATGTTCTAAATTTCCACTTTCCAGGGGTGACCCCCCCATGTGATGAAGGCAAGATCAAACACACTTTGAACATATAGTCATGTCTGATCTTGTCTTCACTTTACAAAGTTGAACTTTCCAAGTTCATAGGTTCTGTTTTGCTCCATGCCTGGTTTTACCAATTGCGGATGTTTGTAAACAATGTTGTAAATAACCAAGATGTTGTCAGTTTGGGCGTGAAGATTGTAAACGCACTTGTGAATGTTTTCCAAGTAAACTTTTTTATTTTTCTAAATGTGTGGCTTCCTTATTTAAAAAACACAATGCATTATGTATGTCAAATGTAAAGGATATGGGGGCAATTGGTGTTATTTACTAAAGGCAAGTCCACTTTGCACTGCAAGTTTCTTTTCTAGGGCACTTTTTCACTGCACTTGTAGAGCATAGTGGATTTGACTTATGTAAATGACACCCACAGTGCTTTGTATGAAAACACGGAGCACAGCATTTTTGAGAATACACACATGTCTGACCTGGTGATGAAAAGGAGTATTTTTGGGTGTCAGTTATGCAGTACAAACCTTATCTAGACCAAAGATTAGGTAGCAAACACACAACATGAGACTAATCTTTTTGGGAAGAAGAGACTGTTACCTCCTTTTGCCCAGAAAGTGCATTCCCACTGTCGAAGGCAAAGGGAAAAAAATTCAAGGTTAAATAAGCTAAAAAGAATACTGAAATGACAAGAAATCATAGGTTGGTTGAAATATCAGATTTATTAAAAAATGCCTCTCACACATCGTCAGGCAGAGCAATGGCCCCCCTACCCACAAAGTACTCCATATATTGCTCGCGGACCGCGCGGGCATTTAGAGGGGGCAAGCCTGGACGTGCCACTTGAAGGGCTGTGAGGTCCGCATTTGGAGGGCCCTCCACATCTGGGCCAACGGGCACCACATAGTTCCTGTTATGTCTTTTGAGGAAGTTGTGCAATATGCAACAGGCAAGAACTATGTGGTTCAGTTTGTATTCCGCCAAGTTAAATGCCGTCAAGAACAGGCGGAAGCGGCTGGCCAGGATGCCAAAAGTGTTCTCCACAACTCTTCTGGCTCTGGACAGCCTGTAGTTGAAGACCCTCTGGTCTGGGGTGAGGGTCCTCATCGGGAACGGCCTCATCACATGGGGAGTCAACGCAAACGCTTCATCTGCGACAAAGACGAAGGGGAGTCCTTCAGCATTCTCCTCTGGAGGTGGCAAGCACAGACTGCCACTTTGGAGACGCCAGTAGAACTCCGTGTGCGTAATGGCACCACCATCCAAGATCCGGCCGTTCATCCCCACGTCCACATACATAAATTCATATGTTGCCGACACCACCGCCAACATCACTACACTATTAAACCCTTTATAATTATAATAGTAGGACCCCGAGTTGGGCGGTGGGACGATGCGGACGTGTTTCCCATCAATTGCCCCTCCGCAGTTAGGAAAGTCCCAACGGCTGGCAAAGTGGGAGGCCACAGTCTGCCATTCCTGTGGCGTGGAAGGGAACTGTGGAGTGAAACAAGAAAAAAAAATTAGTCACTTTGCACATAAACATTGCAAGCAGATTAGACAATCAACATCTTGGAACAAGAGCATTGTATAAAATTGGAGGCTGGAAAGTATTTGCACAGAAAAGTAGAGGCTCCCCTTCACAGATTACTCACCCCCCATCAATCCCCACACTTCTGATGGGCCATTGGCAATAACTAGGGTTTTGGGGGGGGGGGGGGGGGTTGGACAGGTAACCCTCTGCACTTCATTGATTGGCAAATGGCTCAATAATGTGTGCTAGTTTGGCCAGACCCTCTGTACTTAACACTATTGGCAGCCCCCAGGAAAGCTAAACTAACATTTCAACCCCCCCCCCCCCCCCCCCGACCCCCAAACCCCCCAAAAAAAGGAAAGCACATTGTGACATTATGAAATTACCAAGCAAGCTAATAGGAGGGAAAGAACACAAAAAAATAGGAAATGGAAAGTATGGAGGCAGCCCCTTGCACTAAATGCTTTGCAGAATTCATCCCTAAAGATGCCCACTATAAAGAGGTAGGTATATAGTGTGTATTGACCTTGGGAAAGCCAGCAGATAGAGGATTGGTACCATCTGACAGAGCAGTTGGGGGAGGGGGTTCCTAAGGAGTTTGCCCCCCCCCCCCACCAAAAACAAAAAAAAAAAGGGGCTCTACATGAAGTAAACCACACAGCAAACATTTGTGCATATTTTAGGGGGTGTTTGGGGGCAAAAAATCCTATGCAGCAGACAAAATACATTGCTTAAGTGACTAGGCCATAGGTGTCTATTGGGGCAGAAGAGCATGCTGGGGAGGTAAGTGAAGGGAAAAATGCATGAAGGAGAAAAGGGGCACAGCATATTAGAACATATTGCAATCATGGTAATTAGGGAAGGAGGTCAAAAATAGAAGACATTAGCAAACAGAACATACATAGAAGGGAATAGTAAAGGAGAAATGTTACCTTAATATAGTCCTCCTGCAGGACCTCGATGATAGCAGAACAGGTCTCTGGAATAATGATTCCAGGGCCTGGGGAGAGATACCTGAAGAGAACTTCAAATCCTGAAGACTTCTCCCTGTCGCCAAGTACCTCAACGTGGCAACAAGCCTCTGCTCCGGAGTAATGGCTTGTCTCATGCAGGTATCCTGCCGGCTGATAAAGGGGGTCAGCAAAGCCAAAAGACGGTGAAAATCGGGGTCCGTCATCCTGAGAAAGTTCCTGAAATCATCAGGATTATTCTCCTGGATCTCACGAAGCAAAGGCATGTGCGAGAATTGGTCACGCTGAAGCAACCAATTCTTGGTCCACATCCTCCTCGTCACTCTGTTCATGGACGGGTCTTGGCTCAAAGCTAAAAGCCCGACACCAATTCCGCGTACAGCACGAACTCGGCGACGAGTACGCACGGGAAACATCGCTCACAAGGTCACAAAAGGTCGGCTGGTCAGAACGGACAAACAGAAAGCACCGATAAACAGCAAGGCCTGAAAGAACGAAATGAATACCAGAAACGAGCAGACAATAAGCAGTGCAAATCAAAGCGTCCTATATCAAGATATAGGCCGCAATGACCAACAAATGCGAACTGACTACACGCACTAATAAACAGATACGCACGACAAGCACAAACTGAAGAGCAGTAACGATCTGAGTCAGAAAACTGCGCGAATCTTAAGTCACCAAACTTCGACTAACTCGCGATAAACACGGGATCAGCAGAAGGAGCCCAACGGGTGCCTGACGTGGTGCTGAACTTCCCTTTTCTAATCTCGTGGACGACGACTTACGTCACGACGTTCTTCCAGACCGGATATTCCGACAACGTAGTCCGACCGTGTGTACGCAACACCAACATCGGACAAAGTACGACGGACAGGATCCGACCGACCTGGTCCGCGGATTGTCCGACCGTGTGTATGGGGCTTTAGGGCTGTCACCTGCTGGCATAAGGCCTCAAGGGGTGAACCAGCTCTGTCGGCCTCGGACATTGGCTGGTTTGTACTGTCACGGGTACTCACCCGGGCCGAAATGCTGAGAGCTGCTCCCCTTGCGACTAGGTGCACAAAGCCTCTGGAGTGGATACAGAGGTCACCGGGCACAAAGATGCACGGGTTGCCAGCAGGTGTGTTGCAGGTGGTGTGCAGTAGCGACGTTGACCAGGAGAGGCTGATGCTGCACTGGAAGTAGACACCTGGCAGGACCGTGATGAGGCAGAGGTGATGTAGGTACCAGAACGTGTACTGGAGGAGGACCCTTAGGTGCATGTGAGAACTAGAAGTCCAGAACACAGAGCAGAGGGTCAAACACAAGTAACTTCAGAGAATGTCCAGTAGGCAAGCCGAAGGTCAAGCACGGGTAATCAGGCAGAAGAGGTATCCAGTAGCAGGCCAGGGGTCAAACACAGGTTAGTAACTCAGAGAATGTCCAGTAAGCAGGCCGAGGGTCAAACACAGGTAATCAGGCAGTAGAGGTATCCAGGAAGCAGGCCAGGGGTCAAACACAGGTAAGTAACTCAGAGAATGTCCAGTAAGCAGGCCGAGGGTCAAGCACAGGTAATCAGGCAGCAGAGGTATCCAGGAAGCAGGCCAGGGGTCAAACACAGGTAGGTAACTCAGAGAATGTCCAGTAAGCAGGCCGAGGGTCAAGCACAGGTAATCAGGCAGCAGAGGTATCCAGGAAGCAAGCCAGGGGTCAAACACAGGTAAGTAACTCAGAGAATGTCCAGTAAGCAGGCCGAGGGTCAAGCACAGGTAATCAGGCAGCAGAGGTATCCAGGAAGCAGGCCAGGGTCAAACACAGGTAACAGCAGAGGTGGTCAAGCGGGTTCCGGGTCAGGCACAGGTAATCAAGCAGGTACAGGATACAAGGTACAGGATACAGGATACTGGATACAAGGACTGGAGCCAGGACTCAAGAAGAGACAACAAACCAGCGATTTGTGAAGCGACAGGGGAAGCCTTTTATAGGCCAGGTAAGTGGTCATGTGGGATACCCGGACGAGTGCGCATGCGCACTCGTCCTCTGTCAGCGCCGCGCACAGCGGTGAGCCGCACTGGCTGAGCTGCATCCGATACCCGAGCGCCATGGGCCCGCACATGCGCACCCGCTACCCGGCGTACCTGTACTGTTCGCTGAGCCGCTCTGCCGCGCGTGCGCATACCCGGAACCCGGCGACGAAGTACGGTATTTCCCTGACAGTCAGATTGTGTGTACGTGGCATAACAGTGATTCAGTTGGAGCCAGCAAGTAAGTGTGTGCAGGAGGAGAGTAAAGAAGACTGTATATAGACTGTATATAGGAAGATGTCCCTGAAGTTGTTGCCAAAGTTTTGGTGAAGTCAAGTGGGCATCCCATAACCTCCCATCCCTATCTAAGTTATTAACCCTCAATGAATAACAAAGTCACAGACTGTTCTCTGACTCTGGAGTACTTGTGAAAATTTGGTGTGCTTGGTTGTGCAGAAGTGGGGGATCCAGTACATCAGCAGTCCCTACGCGGTGTGCTACATATACATGATCAGGTTCCTGTTCCTATCTTCTTGCGAGTTAATGTAGATGCTTAATTTGCTAAAGCAGGGGCAGATTAAGAACATCATGGGCCTGGTGCTGAGGATTTTGGTCGGGCCTTTTATAAATAAAAATGCAAACAATTTTTTGTTATAACAAATTAAATTAAAGAGAGAGAGGGAGGATGAGAGAGAGAGAAAAAGGGGATGAAAGAGGTGTGAGGGGAGGGAAGTTGAGAGAGAAAGGGGGGATGAGAGAAAGAGGATGCACATGAGCATGCGTGGGGAATGACATCAACGCAGACCGGCCAAGGCAAGTGACCGAAGGCACAGAACCCGGAAGGAAGACCGGTGAAGATGGAAGCGCCCCACCGGATTGATCACAGCACAGCACTGGAGGGCTCAGTCTGACAATTTAAGTGTACCCTAATGTGCTAATATGCTGTGCATACTTGTACATTATGGCATAACCTACCTCAGGACCTCTAAAAAGTAGTAATGTTAGAAAAGTTTACTACCGCTTTGATATCACAGGATCCTCTCAAAAATATTTTCAGGGACACTTTTTTTACAAGTACTATATTTAGAGTAGCTGACATCCCCTATGTCCCTATGTACATCAAATAGTAATTACAAAATTAAATAAGTACTAATAATGGGGCAGAACAAATATGAGGACTGAGAAGATTTCCTTTAGTTGAACTTACAAAAGTATGCCCATTCTAGAGCTGGTAACATTGAGGGTGAGGGTAGTCAGTATAATTTTAAAGAACTGTTTTTGTGGGTAAGAAGCATAGGGGAGGAGTATGGATGGTATAAAAGTGGGAAGTATGTGCAGGTGAGGGAGAGGAATGTGGAGGGTCTAACAGTGGGCACTATGTACATGAGAGGATTGTGGAGGTTATGGCAGAAGGCACTATGTACAGGAGAGGAGTGTGAAGGGTATGACAGTGGGCAGTATGCACAGCAGAGGAGTGTGAAGGGTATGACAGTGGGCAGTATGTACAGGAGAGGAGTGTGAAGGGTATGACAGTGGGCAGTATGCACAGCAGAGGAGTGTGAAGGGTATGACAGTGGGCAGTATGTACAGGAGAGTGTGGAGGGTATGACAGTGGACAGTATGTACAGGAGAGGAGTGTGAAGGGTATGACAGTGGGCAGTATGTACAGGAGAGGAGTGTGAAGGGTATGACAGTGGGCAGCATGCATGTACAGGAGAGGAGTGTGGAGGTTATGGCAGAAGGCACTATGTACAGGAGAGGAGTGTGAAGGGTATGACAGTGGGCAGTATGCACAGCAGAGGAGTGTGAAGGGTATGACAGTGGGCAGTATGTACAGGAGAGGAGTGTGGAGGGTATGACAGTGGGCAGTATGTACAGGAGAGGAGTGTGAAGGGTATGACAGTGGGCAGTATGTACAGGAGAGGAGTGTGAAGGGTATGACAGTGGGCAGCATGTACAGGAGAGGAGTGTGGGGGGTATGACAGAGGGTAGTATGTACCGGAGAGGAGTGTGGAGGGTATGACAGTGGGCACTATGTACAGGAGAGGAGTGCAGAGGGTATAGCAGAAGGCACTATGCACAGCAGAGGAGTGTAGAGGGTATTACAATGGACACTAGGTATAAGAGAAGAGTGTGGAGGGTATGACAGTAAGCAATATATACAGGAGAGGAGTGTGGAGGGTATGACAGTGGGCACTATGTACAGGAGAGAAGTGTGGAGAGTAGGACAGTAAGCAGTAATTACAGGAGAGGAGTGTGGAGGGTATGCCGGTGGGCACTATGTACAGGAGAGAAGTGTGGAGGGTATGACAGTCGGCACTATGTACAGGAGAGAAGTGTGGAGGGTATGACAGTGGGCACTATGTATAGGAGAGGAGGATGAAGTAATCTGGGAAGGAAAAATGTAAAAAAGGTTTGTGGAAGGATGTTTAGGGACTGCGTAGTGGTTAAGCGGGCCATACATGGATTGAAATTACACCAATTAAGCAGAGACCAGCCATAGTCGATCTATGTAATTGTATGGGCTAGCAGGTTTTACACAGGTCAACCTATTAACCGACTTGAATACAACCAGCCTGTCAGGTTTTCCCCAAAACAATCAGTGCTGCCAGCTATAGTTAGCAACACCAATCATTGTATTCACAGGCAGAACACAATAACACTGCGGGAGTGATTCCCCCATCCACAGGTCAGCAGGTGAGAGGGTGTGTGGGGACAGGCTGGGGAGAGATACTAGTCAGTGGCTGGGTAGGCACTGGTTAGTATCAGAGCCAGATACACACATGTGAGGTATCGCCGCGATTGTTAGAGCGAGAGCAATAATTCTAGCACTAGACCTTCTCTGCAACTCTAAACAAGTAACCTGCAAAAAAATTTAAAGCATCGCTTGTTACACAAAAAAAATCGTGCTAACTTTAGTGTTTTTTTTATGAATGAAACAATTTCTTTCCCCAAAAAAACTTTTGAAAAATTGCTGCGCAAATATCGTGTAACATAAAAAGTTGCAAAGGCCACCATTTTATTCCATAGGGAAAATGGAAAACAATATAATGCTTGAGGGTTCTGAGTAATTTTCTATCAACAAAAAAAATGATTTTTACATGTAGGAGAGAAGTGTCAGAATGGGCCTGGGTGGCAAGGGGTTAATTATCATAAGTAATATACAAATAATTATTATAAGCCCTGTGAGTTCATCCTCTCAGTCTGCTGCACAGTGTGCCAGCTTGTATTTATACTGGCCGCTCTGTATGTAGCTTCTGACCGACTGCGCAAGCAGCCCCATATCTCCAGAACCATAGATGATAGTAGCCCCACATTTTAACCAGTGTTGAAGTAGGTATTTAGCTACCTACCCCCAAATGGGGAGTCTCTATGACTCCTGGTCGCTGAGCTACAACCCTCAAAGTCAATCTTTTTTTTTTTTTTTTGATTTTTTTTTTTTTTTTTTTGGGCAAATGGGCCTATCTTGAGAAAGGGGCCTGGAGCTGCAGCTCCAATAGCCCCTATGTTAATCCGGCCCTGTTCCTTGCGCGCAGGCCACCCCTGATGAGGCTTCCGAGGAGCAACCTGGGCCTTCCAGTCTGGAAGAGGTGGAGGAGCCCAGCTTGTTCCAGGTATAGTAGTTTTGTTACCATTTATGTGAATAATGAATGATGTTCACTTAATTCAGGATCCCCAATTGCTTAGTTCCTAACGTGTTTGACATATCAACTGACAGTAGTGTTGGAGACAGTTGGGGCCACAATCTAAACTGCAGGGCTGAGAATTGTATGGTTTTCTATTTGTAAACATTTTGCAACAGTCACTAGATGAGAATTGTGTGTGTTTGATGAACAAATAACTGAAACTATGTCCCTTTTTCATACACAGGAAGACCTCAGCCAGGAGGTGGCTGTGGAAGGTGGCAGTCAGGAGGAGGCAGGGGTTAGTGGCAGCCACGAGGTGGGTAGTGGCAGCCAAGAGGGGGCTAGGCCTCGGAGCCTGACTGACACCCAAATCACTCCCCTCCGCCCTCCGTACAGAAGGGCGAGAAGGGGGGGTTATGCGGCAGAGTCAGCGCTCCGCATGATCAGAGAGGCTTCAGACTCCCTACATGCCACACCCGCCGACGAGGAGACCTTTGGCTCGGTGGTTGTCACTAAAATGATGGGTATGGAGGTGAGGCAACGCAACATGTGTGAGGGGCTCATCCTCCATGTCCTAAATAAGGGTAGGGCTGGGGAGATGACCCCAGTCACACATGTTTGCCATAGTTACCATGCTCCGCCTCCTCCTCCTCCTCCTTCTGCCACCCCACCAGCACGACAGCCACAGCGTGCAAGGAAGCGTGGAAGGAAGACCTGAGAGTGACGACCTGGATTCAGTCTGGTCGGAGAGAAGATGGAGCCTCTTGTAGTACCAGAGTCTGGGGACCTAGATGGCATCTGCTGCAGTTCCGGATGCTTTGGACTTCAGGACCAGATTGCACTCCCCTTAATATACGTACTCCTCAGGCCCCCAATTTTCTACGCTTGAACAATGATGGTTGCCGTGGGGGTCCAAGGCTTTGCAAATTCCCCAAGTTTCACCATGGCTGCGTTCCTCTTTGGTTTGTTGCTGAGACCTAAATAAATTTTTTTGGGATTTGAAATAATCATTGACTATTGTGTTTTACTTTTCTACAATGACAGTTTTTCTTTGAGTAGGCAGGTACATTTCACTAATCCTAAAGTAGAATTAACAAGGGGCACCAACAACCAACAAACTCCTAGTAAATTTAAGCAAGAAATACAAATGTTAAGAATGTGGTTTTGCTAAGTTGAGACACACAACCCCCCTCCAAAAAAAAAAAAAAAATCTCCTTCAAATATGTATTCAGAAACAAAAAAAAAAAAGACAAATCATGCTAAAAATATAACAAAGATTCTTTTACGATCTGAGTAAAAATAAACATGTAGTGTATAAATGCTGAAAAGTAATAAAGAACTAAGTTTGTGAGAGGTGCGGGTAAATAGGAGCAGCTAAAACATGTCATTCTTGTTGCATTGTAAAGAAAAAGAGAATGCGCTGCATTAAAGACATTTTAACATTGCAGCGTGACGAATGTGCTGTGTCGATTAGGAAAGGTAGTTTTACCTGACCGAGCGCTTCCGTCACAGAATTTCTTCTGAGCATGCGTAGCACTTTGTCCGTCGGACAACCGTACACACGATCGGATTTGGTGTGATCGGACCGTGTTGACGGCAAAGATTTCCAGCAGGAGATAAGACTTTGTCCGTCGGTCAAACCGACGAACACTGTCCGATGGTGCATACACACGGTCTGATTTTTCAACAACCTTGTCCGATCGGACAGAATCCATGAAAAAGTCCGACCGTGTGTATGGGGCTTTAGTCGGCCGGACAATCTGCCGGACTTTCCAGCGGAGGTCCGCCGGACTTTCCGAATGTGTGGACTTGCCCGCACACGCCCGGACTTTTCCTGGGGAGCTTTGGCGGAAGTCCGCAGGACTTTTGAAATGAACGGACTTGCCGACACACGATCGTAAAGTCCGTTCATTTTGAACGTGACTCCAGGTAGACAGGACTAGAGAAGGAAGCCAATGCCGCCGCCTCGATTGGTGACATTGACACCTTGCTAGCTCTGTCACCTGGTATGGATTTAAAGGGGAATCCCTACACCGAAGAAAACGGCATGGGGTCCCCCCCACATCCATATCAGACCCTTATCCGAGCACGCAGCCCGGCCGGTCAGGAAAGGGGGTGGGGACGAGCGAGCGCCCCCCCCCCCAAGAGCCTACCAGGCCTCGTGCCCTCAACATGGGGGGTGCCCTGGGGAAAGGGGGGCCCTGTGCCCCCCCACCCCCAAAGCACCTTGTCCCCATGTTGATGAGGACAAGGGCCTCTTCCCGACAACCCTGGCCGTTGGTTGTCGGGGTCTGCGGGCGGGGGGCTTATCGGAATCTGGGAGCCCCCTTTAATAAGGGGGCCCCCAGATACCGGCCCCCCACCCTATGTGAATATGGGGGCGGGGTCACCATGTGACATGAGTCGGTGACACGCCCCTTGTCCCTATATAACTGGCAGCACAACACGTCGGAGCCATTAAAAGAGGAGACATCGTCGAGTCAACATCGGATGAAGAAAGAAGAAGCAGAAGGCGACATCGACGGCAACAGAAGCCCGGGCCACCGCTAGTAAAAGAGCTGGAAGAAGAAAGCGGAGGCCCGGCAAGAAGTCGGAACAAGACCCCCAGATGACGACGGTGGCGGCGACGAAGGAGAAAGCTGGGCTCCTCCGCTAGTAAAAGAGCTAGCAGAAGATAGCGGAGGAGCCCGGCGAGAAGATCCCCCAAGACAGAAGAAGACCCCCGGAGCTGTGCAATAAAGTATTTAAAAAAAATTGTGTTGTTTTTTTATTTACACTTGTTTCCCTTAGGTGAATGGGTAGGGGGGTACATCGTACCCCATACTCATTCACATAGGGGGGGGGGGCCGGTATCTGGGGGCCCCCTTATTAAAGGGGGCTCCCGGATTCCGATAAGCCCCCCGCCCGCAGACCCCGACAACCGATGGCCAGGGTTGTCGGTAAGAGGCCCTTGTCCTCATCAACATGGGGACAAGGTGCTTTGGGGTGGGGGAGCCGCAGGGCCCCCCTTTCCCCAGGGCACCCCCCCATGTTGAGGGCACGAGGCCTGGTACGGCTCAGGAGGGGGGGGCACTCGCTCGTCCCCACCCCCTTTCCTGACCGGCTGGGCTGCGTGCTCAGATAAGGGTCTGATATGGACTTGGGGGGGACCCCCACGCCGTTTTTTCAGCGTAGGGATTCCCCTTTAAATCCATACCAGGTGACGGGGCTAGCGAGGTGTCAATGTCGCTGATCGAGGCGGCGGCATTGGCTTCCTTCGCTAGTCCCGTCTACCTGGAGTCACGTTCACATTCAGCCGCGGGACTTTTGAAATGAACGGACTTGCCGACACACGATAGTAAAGTCCGTTCATTTCAAAAGTCCCACAGACTAGTACACAGACGGTGGGATTGTCGGCCGGACTGCCAAGTCTGGCGGACAATTTTAAGTCAAAACTTCTTACTAAGACTTTTGGGAAGAAAAATTCCGCCGGAGCCCCACACACGGTCAGATTGTGCTCCGGCGGACTCTAGTCCAGCAGACAATCCCGTCGGAAAGTCCGATCGTGTGTACGCGGCATTAGTTGATATGACAGGCTCTCAGACAGTTTTAGCAATGGCCCTTTACAGGCAGGAACTTTTAGCCACTTGTAGTGTAGCAAGATTACAGTGAACAGCCTGCACTTATCCTGTGTGGCTACTGATCCCAGTACCACCTTTTCAGGCACTGCCAAGCCACCTGGCTGCAGCTGCCCCTTTCACTAGCCCTCCAGGCTAACTTCTCCACAGTCCTCCAGACTGACTCTTCACCAGCCGACCCAGCTGACTCTCAGGAGATCTCCCAGGGAAGGATGAAGACTTAAGCACACCACTGTCTTCAGGGAGACTGACTACATGTGGCAGTCTTCCACTTTGTTAGTCCCCAGCAGTGCTGATCTACTCACTCTGTCCTCTCTTGTTCCCATGCCTCCAGAAAGGGCTTCCTCCCATGTGTTATGCCAGGATCCTTCCAGCACCCAAGGCCTGGCCCAAGGCAGAATACCCCCCCCAGACTAGGGGGCATCCCTGAGGGCCACCGACAGCCTCCTCAGCACTGTATCTCCATCTTACACCCAACTGCCCTGCTGGCATGGCTCATGTCTATTTATGAGGTAGTTCAGCCACCTGCGAGCTCACCACTGGGGACTGGCCGAGACCTCATAAATATTCAAGGCAGCTCCTCCTAACCTACACCCACTAGCTCTAGAAAATTCTCCAATGTCTCAGAAATTGGGGGAGGCACCAAAGGGAGCTGTCAGGATGAGTCATCCAGACCTGAGAACCTTGACCCAGATTCCGTAGCTCAGGCTTAGCCCTGAGCTAAATTACATTTACCTACTCTAAACTCACTACTTCTAGCACATACTAGAGGGTGTCACATATAACCATAAAGATTTTTAGCTTCCTGTAGCCGCCAGAGTCCCATCTCACCTGGAGCCCACCATAGATGTGGTTCAAAGCCTCATAGGCACCGTTGTAATTGCAGTTGTTGATGTATTGGAGATTGGTGGTTCCGCAGGCCCCTCCGTAAAAATCAGTAGGCTGTAAATAGAAGATTTATGACTTCATTATACAGTTATAAATAAATCACCATAAAATCCCATAATTAGTGACCCTCACCATGCCATGCTGTGCTACTATATCGTAGACAGTCTTAATGTTTTCAGCATTAGTGTATCTTCGGTAAAACTCCTCCTGTCTCTTCACCACGGCTGTAACGCACAGAAAAACGCATATGGATATGAAATATAGTTGCATTAGATCACTGAATGTATGATTTCAATTTTCAACTGCAGTGCAGCAACTCTATGGAGACACAAATTTCATAGGTAACAGCACTGGCTAAACTGAAAAAAGTTGTTTCCTGATTTTAGAATGAATAGAGTGAAATAAAGGCTTTTTATTTATTTAACTTGACTGCTATATGTATGGAAGTGGCCATGAAAGTCCTCAAGGCTGAATCTGTCAGTAAATTAATGGAAATGTCAATAGGCGCAGTCTAGTCTTGTTGGCTTATGGCTTTGTCCAGGTTCTTTTGACACTGAAACAAGTGTCCACATTGGAAGATTTCCACTCCTGCTTAGAGGACAGCTTAACATTTTGGATTTTCCCATTACATTTAGTTCTATTGAAAATAGGAGAAGGTAAATCTTCTCAGTGGAGACAAAGAAAGTAATAAAACCTGACAGATTCTAACCTTTCCCTGATATATCCCAAAAAAAGTGTTTTAGATTTAGATACACTTTAAGGCAGTGCCCCATGTGCAGGGTCATAACTACAAATGACAGGGCCCTATAGCAACATTTTGATGGGGCCCCAAACATGCTAGCCACCCCTTTTTATTATGCATACCTAAAGATAGCCTCATTTACTATAGACTTAATATAGACTTACATTACCACCCCTGGCATGAGCCCTTTCCAACATACAGTAGGTCATTCTCTCACTAAAACAGATGTGGGTGACATGATGCACTTGAACTTAAATTGAAACTAAACCCTCCAATCCTTTACAGCCAAGGAAGCTGCCTTCTTAGCCTCTCTCTGATCTGCAGTCACCATCGTGCTGTACATGTGATCACTAATGACACTAGTCATTTTATGGCTTGGCAGTTATGTTGGGAGCTCAGGCAACTGTGAGAGTTATCAGTAACAGCATACCATGAATGTAACTGTTTTGAAAAATTATAAGTTTAGTTCCACTTTAAATGTTTGTTTTTGGGAATAGTTTTCACTGCTGTCTTTTTGCCCTCTGAGAAAATTTGCCCTGTCTATTTGACCTGGCAACCATTGTCACTAGGAGAGAAAGTGATGAGTATTCCAAAGCTGAACTCTGAGATAAGCAAATATTGTATAAACACAAGAGGCTAGAGTATTCTTTTTTTAATTCCACTTTATTTTAGATTTTTTCCAATAAACAAATATTTTTTTAATGCAAAAAAAACATAAAAATAAATTTTACAAGTTTACATTCATTCCCTTATCTACCCATTTCCCCAACCCCCCCCCCCCTTCTTCTTTCCCATCACAATTAGAAATAAAACATTTCCAAAAAAAATATCTCTACTGAGGATATATTCTCTCTGGTATCAAACCTGACATTTCTAACCGTTTGTTCCATATCTTTTCAAATCTACCCCTATTCTCTTTTCTCGTGTAAGCCAATCTCTCTCTCTCGTTATTACTAGACATGTGCATTTCGTTATGTTCCGAATCGAAATTCGGACGAATTTTTCATTATTCAGACATTCGGATGCATCCGAATTACCGAATTACAATACTAACGAATTTTACCGAATCCGAATTTTTTTCGAATCGAAAAATCGCGGCCGAAATTCGAAATATCTCAGGGTCACTTAGTGATAGAAACCCCAAATTTGGATATGTTATAGTGCTAGTTCTACTGTGTTTGCATACCAAATTTGGGGTTTCTAGCTACAAGTGGCCCCGAGATATGTGGCCCCAAAGTCGGGTCGAAAAATGTCATTCTCTGCTGCAGAAAAGTGCTTGACATTGTGACCCGACTTTGGGGCCACATATCTCGGGGCCACTTATAGCTAGAAACTCCAATTTTGGTATGCAAACACAGTAGAACTAGCACTACAACCTCTCCAAATTTGGGGTTTATATCACCAAGTGACCCCGAGATACGTGGACCCAAAGTCGGTCGCAAAATATTTTCGAAAAAATTTCAAATGCAGTTGAAATATTTTCAAATCTGGTTGAAATTATTTCAACTGCATTAGAAACTATTTCAACCAGATTTGAAAATATTTCATCTGCATTAGAAACTATTTCTATCACCAAGTAACCCCGAGATACGTGGACCCAAAGTTGCAAAATATTTTCGAATTCGGTTGAAAAAATTTCAAATGCAGTTGAAAAAATTTCACCTGCAGTTGAAAAAATTTCAAATGCATTTTCAAATGCAGTTGAAAAAATTTCAAATGCAGTTGAAATATTTTCAAATCTGGTTGAAATTATTTCAACTGCATTAGAAACTATTTCAACTGATATATTTTTTTCTATATCTTTTCTATTTGAATTATAAATTTTGGAAGATGGTTATTTACTTATATACATCTGTCACATAAAAAAAAAAAAAACTATTTCAACCAGATTTGAAAATATTTCATCTGCATTAGAAACTATTTCAACTGCATTAGAAACATTACTGACCCGACTTTGGGGCCACATATCTCGGGGCCACTTATAGCTAGAAAACCAGATTTGAAAATATTTAATCTGCATTAGAAACTATTTCTATCACCAAGTAACCCCGAGATACGTGGACCCAAAGTCGGGTCGCAAAATATTTTCGAATTCGGTTGAAAAAATTTCAAATGCAGTTGAAAAAATTTCAAATGCAGTTGAAAAAATTTCAAATGCAGTTGAAAAAATTTCAAATGCAGTTGAAAAAATTTCAAATGCAGTTGAAAAAATTTCAAATGCAGTTGAAAAAATTTCAAATGCAGTTGAAATAATTTCAAATCATGTTGATACTATTTCAAGTGGATTTGAAAATATTTTGCGACCCGACTTTGAAAAAAAAAATGAAATTGATTCTAACAGTCTGCAGAAGATCTGCAAAAAAAAAAAAGAAGTGAAATGGCTGTTAATAGTCTACAGGAGATCTGCTATTAAATTATATATTTTTTTCTATTCTGTTCTAATCTTTTCTATTTGAATTATAAATTTTGGAAGATGGTTATTTACTTATATACATCTGTCACATAAAAAAAAAAATGTGAAATGGCTGTCACGGATGTCGATCGCAAGGCAAGTACATATGCTGTATGTCATTGTCCACTTGCCACAACACCTGCCACAAGTGCCAAGACACCTGCCATGAGTGCCACGTGACCGACCACAAGTGCCACGTGACCTGCCATGTAACCAAGTTGTGGATTGTCCACTTGCCATGTCACCTGCCACAAGTTATGGGGTTCCTAGCACCAAGTGACCCCCAGATATGGGGGATATGTCAAGTACTTTTCTACAGCAGAGAATTACATTTTGTGACCCGACTTTGGGGCCACATATCTCGGGGCCACTTATAGCTAGAAACACCAAATTTGGTATGCAAACAATGTAGAACTAGCACTACAATCTCTCCAAATTTGGGGTTTCTATCACCAAGTAACCCCGAGATACGTGGACCCAAAGTCAGGTCGCAAAATATTTTCGAATTCGGTTGAAAAATTTCAAATGCAGTTGAAATATTTTCAAATCTGGTTGAAATTATTTCAACTGCATTAGAAACTATTTCAACCAGATTTGAAAATATTTCAACTGCATTAGAAACTATTTTAACTGCATTAGAAACTATTTCAACCAGATTTGAAAATATTTCAACTGCATTAGAAACAATTTCAAATGCATTAGAAACTATTTCAACTGCATTAGAAACTATTTCAACCAGATTTGAAAATATTTCATCTGCATTAGAAACTATTTCTATCACCAAGTAACCCCGAGATACGTGGACCCAAAGTTCGGGTCGCAAAATATTTTCAAATTCAGTTGAAAAAATTTCAAATGCAGTTGAAAAAATTTCAAATGCAGTTGAAAAAATTTCAAATGCAGTTGAAAAAATTTCAAATGCAGTTGAAAAAATTTCAAATGCAGTTGAAAAAATTTCAAATGCAGTTGAAAAAATTTCAAATCATGTTGAAAAAAAAAATGTTGAAAAAATTTCAAATCATGTTGATACTATTTCAAGTGGATTTGAAAATATTTTGCGACCCGACTTTGAAAAAAAAAATGAAATTGATTCTAACAGTCTGCAGAAGATCTGCAAAAAAAAAAAAGAAGTGAAATGGCTGTTAATAGTCTACAGGAGATCTGCTATTAAATTATATATTTTTTTCTATTCTGTTCTAATCTTTTCTATTTGAATTATAAATTTTGGAAGATGGTTATTTACTTATATACATCTGTCACATAAAAAAAAAAATGTGAAATGGCTGTCACGGATGTCGATCGCAAGGCAAGTACATATGCTGTATGTCATTGTCCACTTGCCACAACACCTGCCACAAGTACCAAGACACCTGCCATGAGTGCCACGTGACCGACCACAAGTGCCACGTGACCTGCCATGTAACCAAGTTGTGGATTGTCCACTTGCCATGTCACCTGCCACAAGTTATGGGGTTCCTAGCACCAAGTGACCCCCAGATATGGGGGATATGTCAAGTACTTTTCTACAGCAGAGAATTACATTTTGTGACCCGACTTTGGGGCCACATATCTCGGGGCCACTTATAGCTAGAAACCCCAAATTTGGTATGCAAACAATGTAGAACTAGCACTACAACCTCGTCAAATTTGGGGTTTCTATCACCAAGTAACCCCGAGATACGTGGACCCAAAGTCAGGTCGCAAAATATTTTCGAATTCGGTTGAAAAAATTTCAAATGCAGTTGAAATATTTTCAAATCTGGTTGAAATTATTTCAACTGCATTAGAAACTATTTCAACCAGATTTGAAAATATTTCAAAAACTATTTTAACTGCATTAGAAACTATTTCAACCAGATTTGAAAATATTCAACTGCATTAGAAACTATTTTAACTGCATTAGAAACTATTTCAACCAGATTTGAAAATATTTCAACTGCATTAGAAACTATTTTAACTGCATTAGAAACTATTTCAACCGAATTTGAAAATGCAGTTGAAAAAATTTCAAAATAAAAAATTTCAAATTTCAAATGCAGTTGAAAAAATTTCAAATCATGTTGAAAAAATTTCAAATCATGTTGATACTATTTCAAGTGGATTTGAAAATATTTTGCGACCCGACTTTGAAAAAAAAATGAAATTGATTCTAACAGTCTGCAAAAAAAAAAAAAGAAGTGAAATGGCTGTTAATAGTCTACAGGAGATCTGCTATTAAATTATATATTTTTTTCTATTCTGTTCTAATCTTTTCTATTTGAATTATAAATTTTGGAAGATGGTTATTTATTATACATCTGTCACATAAAAAAAAAAATTTGAAATGGCTGTCACGGATGTCGATCGCAAGGCAAGTACATATGCTGTATGTCATTGTCCACTTGCCACAACACCTGCCACAAGTGCCAAGACACCTGACCGACCACAAGTGCCACGTGACCTGCCATGTAACCAAGTTGTGGATTGTCCACTTGCCATTTCACCTGCCACAAGTTATGGGGTTCCTAGCACCAAGTGACCCCCAGATATGGGGGATATGTCAAGTACTTTTCTACAGCAGAGAATTACATTTTGTGACCCGACTTTGGGGCCACATATCTCGGGGCCACTTATAGCTAGAAACAAATTTGGTATGCAAACAATGTAGAACTAGCACTACAACCTCAAATTTGGGGTTTATATCACCAAGTAACCCCGAGATACGTGGACCCAAAGTCAGGTCGCAAAATATTTTCGAATTCGGTTGAAAAAATTTCAACTGCATTAGAAATTATTTCAACTGCATTAGAAACTATTTTAACTGCATTAGAAACTATTTCAACCAGATTTGAAAATATTTCATCTGCATTAGAAACTATTTCTATCACCAAGTAACCCCGAGATACGTGGACCCAAAGTCGGGTCGCAAAATATTTTCGAAGTCGGTTGAAAAAATTTCAAATTCAGTTGAAAAAATTTCAAATGCAGTTGAAAAAATTTCAAATGCAGTTGAAAAAATTTCAAATGCAGTTGAAAAAATTTCAAATGCAGTTGAAAAAATTTCAAATGCAGTTGAAAAAATTTCAAATCATGTTGAAAAAATTTCAAATCATGTTGATACTATTTCAAGCGGATTTGAAAATATTTTGCGACCCGACTTTGAAAAAAAAAAATGAAATTGATTCTAACAGTCTGCAGAAGATCTGCAAAAAAAAAAAAAGAAGTGAAATGGCTGTTAATAGTCTACAGGAGATCTGCTATTAAATTATATATTTTTTTTCTATTCTGTTCTAATCTTTTCTATTTGAATTATAAATTTTGGAAGATGGTTATTTACTTATATACATCTGTCACATAAAAAAAAAAAATGTGAAATGGCTGTCACGGATGTCGATCGCAAGGCAAGTACATATGCTGTATGTCATTGTCCACTTGCCACAACACCTGCCACAAGTGCCAAGACACCTGCCATGAGTGCCACGTGACCGACCACAAGTGCCACGTGACCTGCCATGTAACCAAGTTGTGGATTGTCCACTTGCCATGTCACCTGCCACAAGTTATGGGGTTCCTAGCACCAAGTGACCCCCAGATATGGGGGATATGTCAAGTACTTTTCTACAGCAGAGAATTACATTTTGTGACCCGACTTTGGGGCCACATATCTCGGGGCCACTTATAGCTAGAAACCCCAATTTGGTATGCAAACACAGTAGAACTAGCACTACAACCTCTCCAAATTTGGGGTTTATATCACCAAGTGACCCCGAGATACGTGGACCCAAAGTCGGGTCGCAAAATATTTTCGAATTCGGTTGAAATAATTTCAAATGCAGTTGAAATAATTTCAAATGCAGTTGAAATATTTTCAAATCTGGTTGAAACTATTTCAACTGCATTAAAAACTATTTCAACTGCATTAGAAACTATTTCAACCAGATTTGAAAATATTTCATCTGCATTAGAAACTGTTTCAAATCTGGTTGAAATAGTTTCTAATGCAGTTGAAATAATTTCAAATCCAGTAGAAATATTTTTAAATTCGGTTGAAATATTTTTAAATCCGGTTGAAATATTTTCAAATCCGGTTGAAATAATTTCAAATGCGACTGATTTTTCGAATTCGGTCAAAAACGAAACAAAATCCGAAAACGAATTTAACGAATCTAACTAAACAAAATGAATTAATTAAGGAATTAAAACGAAACAAAACAATTTTTTTTTTTATTTTTGCACGTCTAACAAGAATGTCGATCGCAAGTACATATGCTGTATGTCATTGTCCACTTGCCACATCACCTGCCACAAGTTGTGTATTGTTCACTTGCCACAAGTGGCACGACACCTGCCACGAGTGGCACGACACCTGCCACGAGTGCCACGTGACCGGCCACGCGTGCCACCTGACCGGCCACGAGTGCCACATGACCGGCCACGTGACCAAGTTGTGGATAGTCCACTTGCCACGTCACCTGCCACAAGTTGTGGGGTTCCTAGCACCAAGTGACCCCAAGATAGGGGCGATATGTCAAGTACTTTTCTGCAGCAGAGAATTACATTTTGTGACCCGACTTTGGGGCCACGTATCTCGGGGCCACTTGTAGCTAGAAACCCCAAATTTGGTATGCAAACACAGTAGAACTAGCACTACAACTACCGACTATTAGTATCTATTTCGTTTTCTCACCAGATCTCCTGCAGACTATTAGCATCTATTTCTTTTTTTAGCAGATCTCCTGTAGACTATTAACAACCATTTCACTTTTTTTTTTGCAGATCTCCTGCAGACAATTAGTATCTATTTCGTTTTCTCACCAGATCTCCTGCAGACTATTAGCATCTATTTCGTTTTCTCACCAGATCTCCTGCAGACTATTAGCACCTATTTATTTTTTTAGCAAATCTCCTGTAGACTATTAACAGCCATTTCACTTTTTTTTTGCAGATCTTCTGCAGACTGTTAGAATCAATTTCATTTTTTTTTTCAAATTCGGGTGGCAAAATATTTTCGAATCCGCTTGAAATAGTATCAACATGATTCGAAATTATTTCAACTGCATTTGAAATTATTTCAACCGCATTTGAAATTATTTCAACCGGATTCGAAAATATTTTGCGACCCGACTTTGGGTCCATGTATCTCGGGGTTACTTGGTGATAGAAACCCCAAATTTGGAGAGGTTATAGTGCTAGTTCTACTGGTTTATAGCTATAAGTGGGCCCGAGATACGTGGCCCCAAAGTCAAGTCACAAAATGTAATTCTCTGCTGTAGAAAAGTACTTGACATATCCCCCATATCTGGGGGTCACTTGGTGCTAGGAACCCCATAACTTGTGGCAGGTGACATGGCAAGTGGACAATCCACAACTTGGTCACGTGGCAGGTCACGTGGCACTTGTGGTCGGTCACGTGGCACTCATGGCAGGTGTCTTGGCGCTTGTGGCAGGTGTTGTGCCAAGTGGACAATGACATACAGCATATGTACTTGCCTTGCGATCGACATCCGTGACAGCCATTTCACATCCTTTTTTTTTATGTGACAGATGTATATAAGTAAATAACCATCTTCCAAAATGTATAATTCAAATAGAAAAGATTAGAACAGAATAAAAAAATATATAATTTAATAGCAGATCTCCTGTAGACTATTAACAGCCATTTCACTTCTTTTTTTTTTTTTTGCAGATCTTCTGCAGACTGTTAGAATCAATTTCATTTTTTTTTTTTCAAAGTCGGGTCGCAAAATATTTTCGAATCCGCTTGAAATAGTATCAACATGATTTGAAATTTTTTTCAACTGCATTTGAAATGATTTCAACCGCATTTGAAACTATTTCAACCGAATTCGAAAATATTTTGTGACCCGACTTTGGGTCCACGTATCTCGGGTTACTTGGTGATAGAAACACCAAATTTGGAGAGATTGTAGTGCTAGTTATACTGTGTTTGCATACCAAATTTGGGGTTTCTAGCTATAAGTGGCCCCGAGATACGTGGCCCCAAAGTCGGGTCGCAAAATGTCAAGCACTTTTCTGCAGCAGAGAAGAACATTTTTCGACCCGACTTTGGGGCCACATATCTCGGGGCCACTTGTAGCTAGAAACCCCAAATTTGGTATGCAAACATAGTAGAACTAGCACTACAACATATCCAAATTTGGTGTTTCTATCACCAAGTAACCCCGAGATACGTGGACCCAAAGTCGGGTCGCAAAATATTTTCGAATTCGAAAATCGGTCGAAAACTAAACGAAATCCGAAAACGAATTTAACAAATGTAACGAATCTAACTAAACAAAATTAATTAATTAACGAATTAAAACGAAACTAAACGAAACGAATTTTTTCCTTTTGCACATGTCTAGTTATTACGTTATTAACCAGCCTCTGCCAGTCCATTATTGATGGTGGTTTAGGGTCTAGCCATTTCCAGGTGATCGCTTTTCTAGCTTGATACAGACATCTTAAGGCCCCTTTCACACATGCGTTTTCGGATGAAATACGGACATACATACATCCCTATGGGATAGCGGGTGTCAGCGGGTGAGCATCCTGTCATCCGCCGGCTCAGCGGGGATTAACGGAGCGATCCCTGCTGAGCAAGCGGATGGTCACGGGGCGGATCATTACGGATCCGTCCCATGTGAAAGGGGCCATAGACTGCTATTTTCGTCCAGATCCCACACCTTGTCCCAAATATCCCAATATGCATGTTATTGGCTCCATCCCTACATTTATACTAAAGATTGCATTTTGCTTTATCCACCACCTCCTTCCAATATCTTTATAGTTTGGGGCACCTCCAGAGCATATGAATCAGGTCTCCCGTTGCCCTTCTACATCTCAGGCAAAGTGCATCTGGCCATCCTCCAAACCGGAATAATCTTTTTAGGGAATAATATGCCCTATGTATAATATATAACTATAATATATAACTAGTAAGCTTCTGGGCTGCGGAGAGGGACAACTGGTCTACTAAAGACACAATGCCACTCCATTGCTTGTCTGTGAGTTTTCCCATCCCATTTTACTCTACTTGCCAGGTGGGAGCCCTTTTTTAGTACCTTCAAGTGTATATTTGAATATAGATTTGAGTTCAATTACTTTAGGGAGGTAGCATTCACAAAGGTTACTAGTAAAGGCATGTTACTCCATTCCAGCCTAAACGGTGTCATCAACACATGTCACAGCTACAGGTTTTGGTAGAAATGACTATTTAGGAAACCAAATTCCTCCTTTAGTTCTTAGAAGATTTTTAAGTGTTCTGACCACTCCCCTCTGTTTCCAGTTTGAGAAGTTATTCAGACCCGCAAGCTCTGACAGCTTTGCATTATCCCAAATTGGTGTAAACTCACTATACTCTGAGTACTTGAAAATTGATTTTATTGTGTTCCATACCCTTATCAGCAATTTTGCTGAAGGACATTGGTTCTCGCTCTTAAATGACCTTACTTCTAATGCCTCTATCAGGGATCTATGCGGCATACAAGCTAGCAGTGTTTGTGAGTTAGTGATAGAGTTGTATACTTCCCATCCCCCCATTTGCTGTAGCTAAGCAGCCAAGAAGTAGCTCCAGGGATGTGGTACAGCCAGCTCTCCTTTTCCCCTTGGAAGCTGCAACACCCTCAAATGGATTCTGGGTTTCCCTTCCTCCAGATTAAGTCCCTGAAGAGACGCTCCACCTTTTTGAACCATACTCCAGGGATCCATATTGGGGAGTTCCGCATGATGTACAGAAGTTGAGGCAACCATATCATTTTTATGAGGCTACATCGTCCCAATACTGACAAAGGGAGACATCTCCATGTACCACATTTTACACTGAATACTTTCAACATGGGCTCCAAGTTCTCTGCTATGTACCACCTGGGATTTACTGTTACCTTTACACCCAAGTATTTAAAACTCTGCACCACCTGTAGACATCTAATGCTCTCTGGTATTCCCTGCATTACTCCATCAACCATTAGAAGAGCAGATTTCCCCTAGCGGGTGGAGAACCCAGAGAACAGGCAGAATTTCTCTATTATTATTATTATACAGGATTTATATAGCGCCGACAGTTTACGCAATGCTTTACAACATTGGGGCAGACAGTACAATTACAATACAATTCAAAACAGGGGGGAATCAGAGAGCCCTGCACGTTAGAGCTTACAATCTAGGAGGGAGGGTCAGGTTATACAAAAGGGTAATAGCTGTGGGGGATGAGCTAATGGAGAAAATACTCTATAACCTCCATTGCTGATATCAACGATTGTCTCATGTCTCCCAGAAACAAGAGAATATCATCCGCATATAAGGAAATCCTCTCCTCCTGCTTCCCCCTTCTGAAGCCCCTAATAGTTCCAGGTTTTCTGATAGCTATCGCCAATGGTTCCACTGCCAGGGCGAAAAGCAGGGACAATAAAGGACACCCCTGCCTGGCCCCTCGCGTCAGCGGAAAACATTCAGAGGTCTCTTCATTAATTCTTAATTTCGCTTCTGGGGCCATGTACAACAGCTTTACCCATTTTATAAATACCAGGCCTATATTAAAAGCCAATAAAGCCTCCCACAAGTACTGTCACTCAACGCTATCAAATGCTTTGACAGCATCGAAGGACAGCACAGCTCTAGGAACTCCTCCGAGGGAATTTGCAGGTTCACAAACAATCTCTTAATATTTAATGCTTTTGACCTGTCCGGAATGAAACTGCACTGGTCAGGGTGGATTATGGTGTGGATTACTTTACTGAGTGTATTCACTAGCACTTTTGCCAATATCTGACTTGACATCTGTGCAGAGCAAATAGTTTGGCCTATATGACACAGGCTGTGTTGGGTCCTTCCCCTCTTTGGGTATAACAATAATCGTGGCCTCTGTCATAGATGCCGGTAGTTCACCCCCTTCCGCTGCTTCATTCAAGACCCTTAGTAATTCTGGCATCATTATTTCTCCATATTCAGTGTAGATCTCATGCGGTAGTCCATCTGGGCCTGGTGTCTTATGTCGAGGTGCTTCTGTTACTGCCTTTTGTAGTTCTTCCATAGAAATCAGGGTTTCCATCATTGCCCTATTATTCTCTGACAGGTGTGGAATAGGCAGACCCTGTATAAAATCCTTTGTTTCTCCATCTACTTCCCCCACTTTAGATCTATACAGATCAGAGTAATAATTTCTGAAAATTCTTGTTATTTCTACTGGGGACCTGGTCACCCCACCACTGGGAGTTTCCATAGACATTATGGTGGAGGTAGAAGAGCTCTGGGACTTTGCCTAAAGGGCCAGCATATGCCCAGTTTTTTCCCCCCTCCTCATATTGTACCTGTTTTAGGAAGAACCTTCTGTTCTCAGCCTTCTCCAGGGACAGATTTCAATATAACTGCTGTGCCTCAGTCCATATAGCCATATTATCTAGTGATGGATCATCTATATATAATTTCTCCATATCGACCACTCTTCCTATTAGTTTTACCTCCCAATCCCTGGTGGATTTCTTTCTCCTAGCTATCTGTTGTATTATAATTCCTCTCAGAAAGGCTTTAAGGGTGTCCCATAAAGGGTTAACCCTCCATTCTCTTCTTACCTCCCGTGTTCCCAACCTTAATGTTAAGGGGGAATGGTCAGACAGTCCCCTGGCCTCATACCTAATATCTGTGATTAATGGGATGAGAATATCATTCCCTATTGCCATATCAATCCTGGAAAGCAAAGAGTGTGTGCTTGAGTAGCATGAGAAGGTTTGTGTCACCGGATGGCGCTCTCGCCAAATGTCTTACTTGAATCTTGTTGGGCTCTGTGTATTTCTTCCAGATTTGTGCAGTAATCCAGTGCGAAACCTTACCTCTGTGCAGGAGCTTCCTATAATAAAGACCGGTCAGTGCTGCTCTCTGTCCTTGTGCATGGTGACTGGTCTTGTCTCCTCCCCTCCTATATTTTTCTGCAAGCAGTCTGAAGTGGGTGGAGCCTGCTGGGCTCCTCCCACAGCTCTGCTCTCTGCACAAATTATGTGCAGCATAGTAAAAATGGCACTGCTACTTTTTCAAGGTAATATCTGGGTTTGAAAAGGCACTTGGTGCACAAGAAGTGAACTTATATCCTTTCCGGCTATTAAGTTTATATATTTCAATAAAAGTTTTGGTGCCTGGAGTTTAGCTTTATGGTTGTCACAGGAATAGAGGGGAAATCTTACAATAGGCAGACTTGATTTAATGACAGCTATCTAGGGGGAGGTTCTCTTCACGTTGGAGAGGACTGTTTCTTTGGGACAGGAAGTGAGAGGACATTTCCCCAACTGGACACAGACAGTCAGAAACAAAACTGACACAAGTCTTAAACATACCAGACGCTATCCCAAAAACAGCTGTGGCTATAAATGCACTTTAACTTAATATCTAGGAAAGTAGTTTCAACATACTGTTCCTTTCTTGAATTACTATCTTGGTACTTTCTGTAAGCTTACCAGGAGCCACTACAGAATCCTTAGTTCCAGAAAAGATGAAGACTTTATCATTTTGGAGGTTTGATAAAGGATCAATGAGGGAGCTGCTCGCATAACTCTCAGCCTTGGAGAAGAGGTTATTCATATTGATGCTGTTGGCGAATAACATGCAGGTGGTGGTTGCAGAGGCCATACTTCCAGATGCGCAGTAATAAGGTCCTGCATTTAAATGAGAAGAAAATGAATTAATGCTGTACTTTGTTGAAGATTGTAGCAACACATTATTGGTTGTGTGTGTAGCTTGCAAGTAAAATACAACCCCAATTCCCAAAAAGTTGCAACAATGTAAATAGAATAAAAAAACATGTGAAAATGTTTAAACTGAGAAAATTTCCCATTTCCCCTCGTGTACCCCTTCATGACCAGGCCATTTTTTTGCGATACGGCACTGCGTTACTTTAACTGACAATTGCGTGGTCATGCAACACTGTACCCAAATAACATTTTTGTCCTTTTTTTCCCACAAATAGAGCTTTCTTTTGGAGGTATTTGATCGCCTCTGCATTTTTATTTTTGCATTAAATATTAAAGAAGAAGGCGGCCACAGCAACAGCGACGAACCAGAAGACCGGGCCAACGCTAGTAAAAGAGCTGCAAGAAGATAGTGGAGGCCCGGCAGAAGAAACGTAGAGCCGGGCAAGACCCCCGAAGTCGGAAGAAGACCCCCGAAGCCGGAAGAAGACCCCCGGATGGCGGCAGCGACGAAGGATAAATCCGGGTTCCTTCGCTAGTAAAAGAGCGGTAAAAGAGTGTTGTGTGTTTTTTATTAACACTTTTTCCCTCAGGTGAATGGGTAGGGGTATACACATTCACATAGGGTGGGGGGGCCGGGATCTGTGGGCACCCATATTAAAGGGGGCTCCCGGATTCTGATAAGCCCCCCGCCCTCAGACCCCGACAACCAACGGCCAGGGTTGTCGGGAAGAGGCCCTTGTCCTCATCAACATGGGGACAAGGTGCTTTGGGGTGGGGGGGCCGCAGGCCCCTATGTTGAGGGCACGCAGCCTGGTACAGCTCAGGAGGACAATTTTGAGTCCGCCAGACTTTTGGGAAGAAAAAGTCAGCCGGAGCCCACACACGGGCTGATTGTCCGGCGGACTCTGGTCCGCCCGACCAAGTCCGCCGGATAGTCCGATCGTGTGTACGCGGCATAAGTTTACCAGCTTTTTGTTGCCCTGTCTCAACTTTTTTGAGACGTGTTGCTGCCATCAATTTCAAAATTACCTTTTTTCTTAAATGGTACATTCTCAATGTAAATTTTTTTACATATTTCCTATTTTCTATTGTGAATAAAATATGGGTTTATGAGATTTGCAAATCATTGCATTGTTTTTATGTAGATTTTACACAGCGTCCCAACATTTTTGGAATTGGGGTTTTAAATAAATAAACTAACGTCCTTAAGCTTTATGAATATGTTATTTATCAATCCTTTTATTTCAAGTCAGGAAGTTTTTTTTTGTTTTTTTTGTTACTTATATAACAACATTTTAACCAGGTAAAGAAGGCGACTGCAAACTTTGTTGTTTAAATGCCATGTCCTCCTCTTTACTTTGAAATGTTTCCTGTATATTCCAAATCTGCAATATTGTTAAACATGTGTTAATAAAAATTTGTAAACTTTTTGTTGATGAGTGGTACACTATGGAACTCGCTATCAAGGCAAATGTAAATTCTAACTGAATAATAGTAATTTTTTGCTAAGCACTGTGTATTATAAACAAATACACTTCTTTTAATAAAATACTTGCTTTCAATTTTTATCATACTTTATTGCATCTCAGTGCTGCTGACGCCTTTGCTGCCACTTTTACATGTACTACAGCAGTGGCTGCATGGAATTTCTGGGTCAAGTTTTCAAAAAGTAACAACAGTAGACCATGCCCCTGTAATGTGTGCGGAAGCGACCACCTCCAGACTCCATTGAAAGCCCATGTGACATGGTGGCAACACAATTGGAAGACTTGGATACAACATTGTCACCCTATAACAGAAAGTGCCTGAACAAAAATCTTCATGGCGGGATCAAAAACAATTATTTAAATTAAAACTGCTGATTTTAAAATATTGGAAATTATTTTTCAGATTACCCTAACGGTTAAAGGTTATTTGAGATTTGAATGATTGAGTTTACAATCTACTTTAAATACATAAAATCCCAAGATTGATTCACTATTGATGTATAAACATTTTGGGGTGAAAAATGTATTTCTACATTTGCCAGCAAACATAATTATTCAATTTTGAGAGCCATTGAAAACATACCTCCAGCAAAGAGAGCTGCTCCAATGATCTTCTTAGACTGAGCAACATGGAACTGATTGGCCATATATGATCCTGATGATAATCCAGACACTGAGATGGCGGAATCCAAATTGTATGAACCTGCCAAGATGAAATGGATTAGATACATACAATTCCTAGCCAAGATCAAAGGAAATACTACCAGCAATCACAAAGCTAATATCAAATACGCAAATAGTCAAGAAATCATAAAACATTATATATATATATATATATATATATATATATATATATATATATATATATATATATATATATATATTTATTATATATATATATATATATATATATATATTTATACAGTTAGGTCCATATATATTTGGACACAGGCACAATTTTCATACTTTTGGCTCTGTATGGAACCAGAATTAAATGAAAATTAAATAATCCAAATACATTTTTATTTTTTTCTCAGGTTTTTATTGAAAAACTCAGTTTACAAACATGTCAATAAATTCCAGTTCCAATAACTCACAATAAATTCCAGTTCCAATAACTCACAATATACATACATCAACTATAGACATCACTGCACCACTGTCTAGGACATTACATTTACAGCTTGCATTTCGTTATTAGTGTATCCTGTTATCCTCAAGACCTGCTGCTCTAACGATGGACCATCAGTGCAAAGCTATTGGCTGCTAGCTTCTACGTAGCTCCGTTGTACGCAACGAACGTCACCACGTTCAGAATGATCGGATTTTCCGACAACTTTGTCCGACCGTGTGTATGCAACACCAGTGTCGGACAAAATCCGTCGTAAAAAATCCGACGGATTTTGTGGTCGGAATGTCCGACCGTGTGTACGGGGCATTATAGTATTTTTTCACACCTGCCTAAAGCTTTTGCACATTAGTATAGATAGTAGCGGTTGCCAAGACACAATCTTTCCTTGCTTCCCATGACTCAGTTCTTGTCCACCTTGGACTTTTGCGACCAGCTTAAAATAAATAAAAAGAGGTAGAAAGTAATCTTGTGGAAGTGGCCAAGAAAGATGAGCGAACCTTTGAATACAGAGATCTCATCTGGGGATTAGATAAGAGGCATAGGAGACCATAATGTTAATTTGCTCTTAAAATTTCACCAAAAAAATAAATATCCTTTTTTTTTGTACGCTGATTCTTTATGAAACATATTATTTGAAATGCTTGTCCACAGAATCTACAAAACCTGCAGGTAGTTAGCAGTGTCTACCTTTTATGCTATAATATCAGATTTTTAAAGAACTAAGCACATTTACCATGTGGATTTCTACCTCATGATAATATGTATATCTTAATAATAATATTATCTTATAATATCTTACCAAGACGTGTCTGTCCATGGACAAAGCCAACGAAGGCGAGGAACAAGATGTATCCACTCATTTTCACCAAGGCAGTCTTTCAGTGGTATGAGGATAATTCCTACCTCACTTATGAAATCTTGGGTTTTTATATAACAGTAAAAACAACTTTTAATCTTGAACAGATAAGATATTTTGCAGCCTTGTGAACAACATCGGCTAAACAGCCATGACATTGGATAAGTATTATTTCTGACTATTGAGGCAAGATATAGCAAAGTAAACAAACAACACAGAAGCAGCTCATGTATAGGTTTTGTTGGGCAGGTGTTTCAAAGATTCTAGCTGAGAGTGAACAGACCTTGAGATAATTTTCTTCTACATAAGCTTTAATATGTTTACAAGAAAATGTACAAATATGTGTAGCACCCAATAGTGTTACTAGGTTCAGTGTAGGCAAATCTATGTTCTGATCCATAGTTAACTTGTGAGTCTAATTTGGGTCAGGGTTCATTACAGGTCAGGCTGGATGACTCATACAGGCAGCTCTGTCTCTGGTGCTTCCCCCTGGTTCTAGAACTTTGGAAACAAGCCCAGGAGAGTGTATCTGCATACTTAGGGGAGCTTAGCCAATCCCCGGAAGTGGGCCTGGCAAGGTGGCTGAGACAGCCCTTAAATATGACCAGCAGGGGAGTCGGTGGAAGATGGAGTGCTGAGGAGACTGTCTGTGGCCTTTGAGGGGTGCCCCTGGTCTGCCTCAGGCTAGAGCTCGGGCTGGCGTGCGAGGATCCTGACAGCAGTGTTGTTTAAAATGAGTCTTGCCTAAAAAGCAGCGGGAGCAAGGAGGGCAGTGTGAGTACATCAGCACACCCAAGGATTCACAAGGGGAGAGACTGCCACATGTAGCAAGCCTTTCTGAAAGACAGCATTGTACTTAGTCTTTCCTTTCCCTTTCCCTGGGAGATTTTTGGAGCAGTTGGGTGTTTTGTAATGTTTTGTGTTCATAAAGTAAAGAAAATGTACAAAGAATTACGTAAATCAGATTGAACATACAAATCACCTGAGTAGAAGTACAATGCAATGAAAGTTTGAGAGGCACTAATAAACCTTTATGGATACGGCACACTACATACAGTATCTCACAAAAGTGAGTACACCCTTCGCATTTTTGTAAAAAATGTATTATATCTTTTTATGTGACAACACTGAAGAAATTACACTTTGCTACAATGTAAAGTAGTGCGTGTACAGCTTATATAACAGTGTACATTTTCTGTCGCCTCAAAATAACTCAACACACAGCCATTAATGTCTAAACCGCTGGCAACAAAAGTGAGTACACCCCTAAGTGAAAATGTCCAAATTGGGCCCAAAGTGTCAATATTTTGTGTGGCCACCATTATTTTCCAGCACTGCCTTAACCCTCTTGGGCATTGAGTTCACCAGAGCTTCACAGGTTGCCACTGGAGTCCTCTTCCACTCCTCCATAACGACATCACTGAGCTGGTGGATGTTAGAGAACTTGTGCTCCTCCACCTTCTGTTTGAGGATGCCCCACAGATGGTCAATAGGGTTTAGGTCTGGAGACATGCTTGGCCAGTCCATCACCTTTACCCTCAGCTTCTTTAACGAGGTAGTGGTCATCTTGGAGGTGTGTTTGGGGTCGTTATCATGTTGGAATACTGCCCTGCGGCCCAGTCTCCGAAGGGAGGGGATCATGCTATTCTTCAGTATGTTACAGTACATGTTGGCATTCATGGTTCCCTCAATGAACTGTAGCTCCCCAGTGTCGGCAGCACTCATGCAGCCCCAGACCATGACATTCCTACCACTATGCTTGACTGTAGGCAAGACACACATGTTTTTGTACTCCTCAACTGGTTTCTGCCACACACGCTTGACACAATCTGAACCAAATAAGTTTATCTTGGTCTCATCAGACCACAGGACATGGTTCCAGTAATCCATGTCCTTAGTCTGCTTGTCTTCTGCAAACTGTTTGCAGGCTTTCTTGTGCATCATCTTTAGAAGAGGCTTCCTTCTGGGAAGACAGCCATGCAGACCAATTTGATGCAGTGTGCGGCGTATAGTTTGAGCACTGACAAGCTGATCCCCCACTACTTTAACCTCTGCAGCAATGCTGGCAGCACTCATACATCTATTTCCCAAAGACAACCTCTGGATATGATGCTGAACATGTGCACTCAAATTCTTTGGTCGACCATGGCGAGGCCTGTTCTGAGTGGAACCTGTCCTGTTAAACTGCTGTATGATCTTGGCCACCATGCTGCAGCTCAGTTTCAGGGTCTTGGCAATCTTCTTATAGCCTAGGCCATCTTTATGTAGAGCAACAATTTTTTTTCAGATCCGCAGAGAGTTCTTTGCCATGAGGTGCCATGTTGAACTTCCATTGACCAGTATGAGGGAGTGAGAGCGATAACACCAAATTTAACACCTGCTCCTCATTCACACCTGAGACCTTGTAACACTAACGAGTCACATGACAGCGGGGAGAGAAAATGGCTAATTGGGCCCAATTTGGACCTCTTGACTTAGGGGTGTACTCACTTTTGTTGCCAGCGGTTTAGACATTAATGGCTGTGTGTTGAGTTATTTTGAGGGGACAGTACATTTACACTGTTATACAAGCTGTACACTCACTACTTTACATTGTAGCAAAGTGTCAGTGTCACATGAAAAGATATATATAAAATATTTACAAAAATGTGAGGGGTGTACTCACTTTTATGAGATACTGTATATTATAAGAACTTTTTATGTTTTTTTCACATACCGATTGACTATTTAGGTGGCTTTTTATGCCATTGTTTGCACTGAATATCTCTAGTTATTCTGCTAGCACTGTTAGTGCTGGGATGATTATTTAGATTTTTATCTTTGCATTAGGCATGTGCGATTAGTTTCGTACGAATTCGTCGAATTTTTCGAAATTCGTACGAATTTACGAATCCATAGTACGAATTTTTTCAAATACGAATTCCGTACGGAATACGAAATTCCGTTTACGAATTTCGTCGCCAAATTATTCGAATCCGACTACCAAATATCGAATTTCAACTAATATGAAAGAAATTATTATAGCGGATATAACGAACGATTCGAACGATTCGAATGAATTCGAATGACAAAGTGTAATTTTTTCAGGAAAAATTCCGTTTACGAATTTCAGCTCCAAATTATTAGAATCAAACTACCAATATCGAATTTCAACTAATTCGAAAGAAATTATTATAGCGGATATAACGAATGATTCGAATGAATTTGAATGATTCGAATGACAAAGAGTCATTTTTGCAGGAAAAAAAGCTATTTAAAATCACTCGCGGCTATTGCCGGCTAATGAATTGTCAGCTCCGTAACACAGAGAACAGTCATTCATTGATAAAAAAAAAAAAAGCGTAGGGGTCCCCCCAAATTCAATAATGGATATTAAGGGGAACCCCAGCCAGAAAAAAAAAATGGCGTGGGGTCCCCCCTAAATATCCATACCAGACCCTTCAGGTCTGGGATGGATTTTAAGGGGAACCCCGGGCAAAAAAAAAATGGCGTGGGGTCCCCCTCAAAATCCATACCAGACCCTTTATCCGAGCACGCAACCTGGCAGGCCGCAGGAAAAGAGGGGGGACGGGAGCGCCCCCCCCTCCTGAACCGTACCAGGCCACATGCCCTCAACATTGGGAGGGTGCTTTGGGTGTCTGAGACCCCCCAAAGCACCTTGTCCCCATGTTGATGAGGACAAGGGCCTCATCCCCACAACCCTGGCCATTGGTTGTGGGGGTCTGCGGGCGGGGGGCTTATCGGAATCTGGAAGCCCCCTTTAACAAGGGGACCCCCAGATCCCGGCCCCCCCCCCCTGTGTGAAATGGTAAGGGGGTACAGAAGTACCCCTACCATTTCACCAAAAAAGTGTCAAAAATGGTAAAAATGACAGGAGACGGTCTTTGACAATTCCTTTATTAAAATCTTCTTACTTCTTTCTTCTGGTCTTCCTTCTTCTTCCTTTCTTCATCCTTCGGTTTCTTCATCTTCTCCTTCTGGCATCTTCTTCCATCTTCTTCTTCCTCCGATCCACTTCTTCTTCCTCTGGTCTTCTCGTCCTTCTCGTCCGGCATCTTCTTCCATGTCGTCTGCGTCTGTTCTTCTGTCGGGCCGCTCCTCGCAATGGGAGGCTCCCGCTGTGTGAGGCTTCGCTCCGGCTGACAGGTCTTTTATAACGGAGGGCACCTGGTGACCCCGCCCCCCTCTGACGCACGGGGACATCATGGGGACTTCCCTATGGCTTTCCCCATGACGTCAGAGGGGGGGCGGGGTCACCAGGTGCCCTCCGTTATAAAAGACCTGTCAGCCTGAGCGAAACCTCACACATCGGGAGCCTCCCATTGCGAGGAGCGGCCCGACAGAAGAACAGACGCCGACGCCATGGAAGAAGATGCCAGACGAGAAGGACGAGAAGACCGAAGACGGATTCAACGAATGCTTCGAATGATTCGAATGAATTTGAGATTCAGTGTATCTAATATAGAGAACTGTTCCTGCACAGTGTCATTTTTGCAGGAAAAAAAGCTATTTAAAATCACTCGTGGCTAATGAATTGTTGGCTCCGTAACACAGAGAACAGTCATTCATTGAAAGTCATTGATAAAAAAAAGCATGGGGGTCCCCCCAAATTCAATAACCAGGCCCTTCAGGTCTGCTATGGATATTAAGGGGAACCCCAGCCAAAAAAAATAAATAAATGGCGTGGGGTCCCCCTCAAAATCCATACCAGACCCTTGAGGTCTGGGATAGATTTTAAGGGGAACCCCGGCCAAAAAAAAATGGCGTGGGGTCCTGTCATTTTTACAATTTTTGGCACTTTTTTGGTGAAATGGTAGGGGTACTTTTGTACCCCCTTACCATTGCACACAGGGGGGGGGGGCGGGGATCTGGGGGTCCCCTTGTTAAAGGGGGCTTCCAGATTCCGATAAGCCCCCCGCCCGCAGACCCCCACAACCAATGGCCAGGGTTGTGGGGATGAGGCCCTTGTCCTCATCAACATGGGGACAAGGTGCTTTGACCCCAAAGCACCCTCCCAATGTTGAGGGCATGTGGCCTGGTATGGTTCAGGAGGGGGGGGGCGCTCTCGTCCCCCCCTATTTTCCTGCGGCCTGCCAGGTTGCGTGCTCGGATAAAGGGTCTGGTATGGATTTTGAGGGGGACCCCACGCCATTTTTTTTTTCTGGCTGGGGTTCCCCTTAATATCCATACCAGACCTGAAGGGCCTGGTTATTGAATTTGGGGGGACCCCCACGCTTTTTTTTTTTTTTTTGACTGTTCTCTGTGTTACAGAGCCGACAATTCATTAGCCGCGAGTGATTTTAAATAGCTTTTTTTCCTGCAAAAATGACACTTTGTGCAGGAACAGTTCTCGATATTACATATACTGAATCTTGAATTCATTCGAATCATTCGAAGCATTCGTTATATCCGCTATAATAATTTCTTTCGTATTAGTTGAAATTCGATATTTGTAGTTGGATTCGAATTGTTCTCTGTGTTACGGGAACTGACAATTCATTAGCCGCGTTAACGATTCGTAAAGATTCGTAACGATTCGTAACAATTCGTAACTTTACTAAAGATTCGTAACGATTCAAATTTATTTTTTACGATTCGTACGAAATTCGTATTTTTCTTACGAATTCAAACGGAATTTCGTACACAAATTACGAATTTTTTTATATACGAAACGGAACGAAACGAAACAAATTTTTTGACAGTTCCATGTCTACTTTGCATATTTTACCAATTGTTTGTTCATATAATAGCTGCTATAGTGCATTAACCACTTCAGCCCCTGAAGATTTTCCCCCCTTCCTGACCAGAGCACTTTTTACAATTTTGCACTGCGTTGCTTTAACTGACAATTGGGCGCTCATGCAATGCTGTACCCAAACTAAATTTGCGTCAAATAGAAATAACATATTTTTTGCCACAAATAGAGCTTTCTTTTGGTGGTATTTGATCACCTATGCTTTTTTAATTTTTTGCACAATAAACAAAAAAAGAGCGAAATTTTGAAAAAAAAAACAATATTTTTTACTTTTTGCTATAATAAATATCCCCTAAATTAAAAAAAAAAAAAAAAAAAACACATTTCTTCATCGGTTTAGGCCAATATATATTCTTCTACATATTTTGGGTAAAAAAATCACAATAAGCGTATATTGATTGGTTTTCCAAAAGTTATAGTGTCTACAAACTATGGGAAAGATTTATGGCATTTTTTTTTACTAGTAATGGCGGCGATCTGCAATTTTTAGCGGTACTGCGACATTGCGACTGACAGATCAGACACTTAACACATTTTGGGACCATTGACATCTATACAGTGATCAGTGCTATAAAAATGCACGGTAAATGTCACTGGCAGTGAAGGGGTTAACAGTGGGGGCGATCAAGGGGTTAAATGTGTTTTCCCTCACTGTGTTCTAACTGTATGGGGATAGGACTGACTAGGGGAGGAGACATATCGTTATTCCTACTTACTAGGAACAAATGATATGTCTTCTCTCCCCTGACAGCACAGGGATTTGTGTGTTTACACACACAAATTCACGTGCTGGCTCTCGTGCACGCTATCGTGTGTGGCTGGCGGCGATCGTGCCTGCCCGGCCACACACATCGGGTCCCCCACTGTGCCGCCTCTGGTGGTCGCTAAAGAGAAGGACGTACCCATATGGGATTTTGCCCAGGAGAGCCATTCTGCTGCAGTAAATCTGCACGAGCTGGTCGGGAACCGGTTAATTTGTTTCTATCCATCAGAGCACTGGGATCAGTAACACCTAGTGCTTCTGATTATTTTTTTGACTAACCTTTAATAAGGAAATATAAAAATTTAAAAGGAGGGTGTGCAGGAAAAGAAGGAACTCTCACAACCCAGGAGAAAGTCAGAGAAAGAAAAAATTAGATTATAAACTGAAATCCACAATTTCTGCACCTTGAAGCATGTCCACGAAATATGTTGCATGGATCCAGGAGAGACAAAACCCCTGAAGCAGTTGGGGGAAGCATTTTTTCTATTCTGTCCTGTGTCATGCTCCCTAATGCCCCATATACACGGTCGGAAATTCCGACCACAAAATCCGTCGGATTTTTTCCGACAGATTTTGTCCGACACTGGTGTTGCATACACACGGTCGGACAAAGTTGTCGGAAAATCCGATCATTCTGAACGTAGTGACGTTCGTTGCGTACAACGGAACTACGTAGAGGCTAGTAGCCAATAGATTTGGTCTCCTAATTTGATCTGAGCATGCGTGGCACTTTGTCCATCGGAATTCTCTACACACGATTGGAAAAAGTCAGATCGGATTTTGTTGTCGGAAAATTTGAGAGCAGGATCTCAAATTTTTTCCGTCGGAAATTCCGACAGAAAAAGTCAGATGGAGCCCACACACGGTCGGATTTTCCGACAACATGGTCCGATAGGACATTTTCCGTCGGAGTTTACGACCGTGTGTACGGGGCATAAGTCTGTTTTCAATTTTGTCAAGTAAGTATTTTTTTAAAGGGAGTTTATAGATATGATGTCCCCATATAGAGATGAGATTAGGCCTGCAGATTGAGGGTTGGTAGACAGAATCCATCTGAAATAAATGTCTAATACATATTCTCTGGTCTTGCTCTGCATGTGATGTGACAAGGCAACTGGAAACTCTGGTTAGACTGAACAACAAATATATCCGCCTCTGTAAAATATTTAATAGTATACTCTGGTTTCTCTGGTACTCTGGTTTCCTCTCACACTCCAAAGACATGCAGGTAGATTCATTGGCTTCTGCCTGAATGACCCTAGTATGAGTATGAATGCACATGCCTATAAGCTTCTTGAGGGCAGGGACTGATGTGAATGTACAATAAGTAAAGTGCTAAGTAAATTGTCAGTACTATATGAGTACCTGTAATAAATAAATACATTTGCGCAGTCAACTTTTACCTGTTCTCTGCCCACTCACGATACAATTAATCCCAAAAAGTAACTGCACAACCTTGAGTCTAATAAAGGTTTGGGAGTCTGGTCCCCAACCAAGACCCACCAAGAGGAGCATGTGGACTATCTCGGTACAGGTTGAAAAATATATACAAATAAATATATAAAAGGACATAAAAATTTAACAATAATTTATTAGTGCAAAAAAACACAATTCATTTCTAAAATTACAGATGGTGTGGTATTTCAACTAGTTTTGCAGTGTGACCGCTTCATCAGGAAATACAGAGAATACATCTGAAAAGGATATAAACATTCCATAATATAGTAACAGTGATATTTATTTTAAACAATGCAGTTTAAATATATTTGGGAAAACTCGGATGATGGTACATTTAATATTGATTACCATATATACTCGAGTATAAGCTGCGTTTTTCAGCACATTTTTTTGTGCTGAAAATGCACCTCCTTTTACTCCAGTCAAGCACTTTTCTGCAGCAGAGAATTACATTTTCCAACCCAACTTTGGGGCCCCGTATCTTGGGGCCACTTGATGCTAGGAACCCCAAATATATGGGGATATGTTGTGGTGTTAGTTCCACTGGGTTTGCACACCAGATTTATGGTTCCTAGCACCAAGTGACCCCAAGATACGGGGCCCCAAAGTCGGTTCAGAAAATGTCATCCTCTGCTGCAGAAAAGTGCTTGACATTTTCCGAACTGATTTTGGGGCCCCGTATCTCGGGGCCACTTGGTGATAGGAACCCCATCTTTGGATATGTTGTGGTGCTAGTTCCACTTGGTTTACACACCAAATTTGGGGTTCCTAGCACAGGGGGAGATACTGGACCCCAAAGTCGGTGAACTGTGTCCATCTGCAGCAATGTCATTTCGGGACCCTTTGGGTCCAGAGACCCCAAATTTGTCTGCCGCTAGGGGGCATTTAGGAACCCTTAACTACCAAGTTTGAAGTTCGGGGGACCTATGGCTGTAAATGAGGCATGCAAATGGGTACAGTGTCGCTGAAAATAGGCATTGTTGACCCTCTTTTCCACTTACAGTAGCTGCGCACTTCTCACCCTAGGCTTATACTCGAGTCAATACGTTTTCCCATTTTTTTGTGGTAAAATTAGGAGCTTATATTCAGGTCGGCTTATACTCGAGTATATACGGTATTATGTAATTTATTGTATTATGTGAGGCCACCAATTTCTTCAACAACTTTGAGTCTGAAGATACAAGAAATTCAAAGCTTAATCCGGGATTCAACTTCACCAGTGACCAAAATGTATGTAACTTCCTATCTGGTTTAGGCCACAAATATACTTGTTTTGGTTATGAATTAACTAGTATTGCCAGCCCTCCAGTAGATAATCATCTGACAATCATAATCCTTGAAATAGCCACTTCAAAGCGATACAAAAGAGAAAACTGTACTTACTTATTACTTATAAACCCTACTTATTAACTATGACAGATGATTGTTAAAAACTGAATTCACTGTAGGTCCATTCTAAAGCCTAGGCTTATGACATCATGTACAGCTCTCTCTCTCTCACTCTCGTGAGAGTTTGCCAGGAAGGGAGGGGGGGGGGGGGGGGGGGTGAGTCATAAGAGGACCAATGAGAGCTGCAGGGCTGCAGAGCTGGAGGTGTGCCTCTGTGTGTCAATGTAAATCCAGGAAGTGAACAGGAAGCAGATTCAGCTGCCCACAGTTAAAATGGATGCAGCCAGACTTAAGCCCCATACACACGCGCGGATTATCCGAGGACCAGGTCCGTCAGACCATGTCCGTCATACTTTGTCTGATGTTGGTTTTGCGTACACACGGTCGGACAAAGTTGTCGGAAAATCCGATCATTCTGAACGTGGTGACGTTTGTTGCCTACGACGGGACTACGTAGAGGCTAGTAGCCAATAGCTTGGGTCTTGTAATGTGATCTGAGCATGCGTAGCACTTTGTCCGTCGGACAACGGTACACACGATCGGATTTGGTGTGATCGGACCGTGTTGTCGGAAAATCTATCCAGCAGGAGATAGGACTTTGTCCGTCGGACAATCCGACGTACACTGTCCGATGGTGCCTACACACGGTCTGATTTTTCAACAACATTGTCCGATCGGACAGAATCCATGAGAAAATCCGACCGTGTGTATGGGGCTTAAGTGGAGGGAGATTTATGCAGCATATTTGGTAAGAATCACAGTATATATAACATAATATGCAAAGTGGTTGAAGGGAAGCTTCAGAATGGCAAAGATATTTTTATTACAAATTATGTGAGCAGACTGCAGTTCCTCTTTAACTGTGTTTTAACAAACTATTCAGAGAAAAGCAAAATCACCTTGACTAGAGAGATGGCCAACAAAGCCAGCTAGTAAGGGAGATTTGCCTGGTTGTCCTGGTTAGCACTGTCAACAGAACAGAGAGTGATAGGAAAACTAAAATATAACGTTGCCACCAGAACAGAAATAGAGGGTAAATCTTCTGGGGACACTTATTCCAGCGTAAATTTTTAGAACTTTTAAGGGGGGATTTACCTTTTATTTTAGAGAGATTTCATCATTTGATTTCATTTGTGTCTCTGGAAGAGCAAGTGAAGGGTAAACTTGCCATCTGGATACAGACAAAAAAAATAAAATTACAAGGATAAAAACCTTTTCCCCACTCCATCGGAAACAAAAAAAAAGTTTCGGCTGGAGATACACTTTAGGGAGTAATCAACCTGCAATTTCTGATTTTACTCATTTTGAGCTGATACAAAATGTACCTGAATTTGTTTACATAGGTTGTGAAATTTCCATTGTTTTCTGTAGCATATGGCCACACATAAAGGCTCCCTTTGGTGCCTCTATGTATTTTAAACAGTGCAGTCGCCATTAATTCTCATTGCTACTGTGAAAAAAAATTAGATTTTTGCTAGAAAATTACTTAGACCCCCCAAACATTATATATTTTCTTTTAGCAGAGACCCTAGAGAATAAAATGGTAATTGCTGCAATACTTTATGTCACAACGTATTTGCGAAGAGGTCTTACAAAAGCAATTTTTTTGGGAATAAATACACTTTTTTAAATAAAAAAATAAGAAAAGAGTAAAAGGTAGCCCAATTTTTTTGTATAATGTGAAAAATGTTACACCGAGTAAATTGATACCTAACATAACATGCTTTAAAATTACGCACACTCGTGGAATGGCGACAAACTACGGTACTTAAAAATCTTTATAGGCGACATTTAAACATTTCTACAGATTACCAGTTTAGAGTTCCAGAGGAGATCTTGTGCTAGAATAATTGTTCTCACTCGAACGATTACGGCGATATCTCACATGTGTTGTTTTGTTTGAACACTGTTTACATATGTGTGCGCGACTTGCGTATGCGAGAAAGCTCGGCGGGATGGTGCGCTTAAATTTTTTTTCTATCTGCTGCCATAACCCTGGTATTTAACGTCAAAGTAGCAACGTATATACCCAGTGGGTGGTCCAGAAGTGGTTAATGGAACTTAGTATATTGTACAGGTTAAAGTATACTACAGTATGTTCATCAAAAAGTAAATATAGAACCACAATTCGCTAGACAATAGGATCAGTAGCTTGTAGCAGTTTGCTGTGGAGTTTTATGTAATTGAATTGATCTATACCTGGTAACCTACTAATCAGCATAATGTAAAGGCATCAAAAGACAAAAAAGCAGCGCTCTATGGGTAGGACCCAAAATGATATATACATATATATATATATATATATAAATGTGTATATTAACCATGGACTGGATTCAAACTTAGTTTATTGCACTGTAGACAGTTACCCAGCAAATTACACACTGACCTATGTAATCCAACAGCGTTGTGCCAAGCTGTTTGGGGTGTAGTGTGTCTGCCCCCGCTGGAGGATGGAGCCGGGGAAGCCAAGCATAGCCACTGGAGCCGGGCGCGCAAGATGACGTCAGCGCTATTCTGGAAGCAGGAACCCTGGGTATAGTGGTGGACAGCAAGCTGAAAAGGTTGCCTTAGCTTACATGTTTCGCGCGCATTTGCTTTATCAAAGCTACGAAGGGAATGGCAACAGGAGAATTTAAAGGAATTTGAGGCTATTAAGTGGGAGGGGGAGAGTGTGGAGAAAGCAAGCGCTGTTCACCCCTCCCACCCTACATACTTGATGAGACTACATACTTGTAAGACAAAATACATAAAAAAGCTGCTGCTTAATACACACGTAATGAACCTACACATACTAAATGTAAAAAAGTAATAATAAATGTATTGAAATACAAAATCAATTAAAAAATAATAACAGATATGAAAAAAAAAAAATGTAATTTTAAAGTCTCATCCAGACATCATGGTGGTACCGTTTTTAATTTTAATATAATACAGTTACATAGCTATATGCTTTTTATTATCTGCTGCAGTTTTGTACCAGCACCAGCAACAGCCTTTGTCATTTGCTGGGTAACTATCTACAGTGAAATAAACTAAGTTTAGATCCAGTCCATGAATCCGGTCCATACATATATATATTATTTTGGCTCCTACCCGTAGAGCGCTGCTTTTTTGTCTTTTGATTCCTGCTCCTCATTTCTCCAGTGGTTGGCAGCTGCACTGGGTATCAGTTTTATTCACATATATCTACATATGACTGACAGTTTCTAGCGCTTCAGGAACTTAATGTAAAGAGTGTTATATTATAGTATTTATAGCACAATTCGCCTCCAGACTTCCATTCTGGTTAGGTTTTTTTTGTGTAATCCATACATTATTAGCGCTACACCTTTGTTTTACATTTCACATTACAATTAGTCTGATTGTTGTGTTTGCTGCTCACATTTAAAGTCGGCGCTGTATTTCGACTTTATTTTTCACTGTGTCCCATCAGTAGCTCGGTCCTCAACCATTGCGCACTCTGATCCAGGTTCTCTTTGGCCCCCAGCACACAGGACTCCCAATTTCTGGCTCAGGTCACGGGCTTGTGTCACGTGGGCGCACACCCAGAAAGGCTGCCATTCGCTCTAGCGTGTGCTAGCAGTGACTGCCTCCAGAGTCCATATCTCCGATAGCACACACTGGAGTGCATGCCAGCGTGCTTGGCCTCCAGAGATGACAGGCATAACATACTGCAGCCGGGATCATCCAACAATGGATGCAATCATCTGCCACATTTTGTGAAAAATACTGTAAAATTAAGAATGCTTTCAGAAATAGAAGTGTTAATTGTTTTTTTTTTTTTTTTTATCAATTAACAAAATGGAAAGTTAATGAAGAGAAGAGAAATCCAAATCGAATAATATTTGGTGTAACCACTGTGACAAACAGCCCCTGTCAGTTATCGATAGAGTATATCTGCCACATAGAATCTTGAGATTTTTAAGGTAAATGGGTGGC
>CM053029.1:154781832-154807146 GCA_028564925.1 Lithobates sylvaticus | reverse complement strand
TTGTGGCGTGTTTATGTGGTTCATATCCATCTCGGTTGAAGGGTTTGACCATAAATAAGAAGGCCAGTATGGTGGCCTGAATTTTTTATGGGATGATTCCGGGGGTTAATTAAGCAGACACTCGTCTGTCGGTTCCTGTATACGATACCCTCCCTCCCATTCCCCTTTTCAAGGCACTTCTTAGCACATTTCTTTCCACAAGCATTTATTACTTATCTTGGGTATGCCCCCTTTTTTGGTATACCGGCCAGCAGACCAGGGCACACTACAGGTCTATGCTGTGTTGTGAGTCTTGTGGCATGTTTATGTGATTCATATCCATCTCGGTTGAAAGGCTTTGACTATATATATATATATATATATATATATATACTGTATATATACTGTGTGTGTGTGTATATATATATATATATATATATATATATATATATATACTGTGTATATATATGTATATATATATATATAATAAAATGTAATAATTATACTGGGGACTCCAGACATTTTAGGAGATTGAAGGCTCCTGAAATATAAATCTATTTTTACAAGAGGTAAGCTAAATATTGTATTTACAAAAATTCTTCAATGAGAATGTTTGATTAGTCAGTAGGTATGTTTTTATATTACACATTTTGCATACACCATTGATTTACCAATTAACTTGCACATCCCAAAGTAAATCGCAACTGTAAAAAGTCATTAGCATTCTGAAGATCACTTGCACATTAACCTTCCCAATAATTCACAATAATTATATCAGACTGGGATTTCTGCAAGAGGCATTGTGGTTAATGTGCACATTTTAAACAAATGAAAGTTGACAAAACAGGAAAGATAATGAAGATAAATCCTTTACAAAACTGTGTTATTTTTCTTTTCCTCTTTTCCTTTAAGTCAAATATATTTCTGTTTAAAAATGTGCACTATAGTCAATTATAAAGACATTGCTGGTAAGAAAAAAAATAGTTAAAGCTAATAAATATCAGAATATGTAGAAAATAAAGGTGTTATTGAAAAGAATTACATAATAAATAGCATTTATCACAAGTAGGGATGAGTCGAACACCCTCCAGATCAGTTCACAGCAGAACATGCGAACAGGCAAAAAATTTGATTATTTATGTTCGTGTCCCATAGACTTTACTGGTGTTTGTGTGTTCTGCCAAAGGTGCTCATTTTAAAGGCTTAAATGCAAATTATTGTCATAAAAAGTGTTTGGGGACCTGGGTCCTGGGACATGTATCAATGCAATTTTTTTTTTTTTAAACATCCGTTTTTTCAGGAGCAATGATTTTTTTAATGCGTAAAATGAAACAATTAAAATTAAATATTCCTCTAAATATCGCGCCTGGGGGGTGTCTATAGTATGCCAGCAAAGTGGAACATGTTTCCCGTGTTTAGAACAGTACCACAGCAAAATGACATTTCTAAAGGAAAAATTGTCATTTAAAATTGATCGTGACTGTAATGAATTGTCGGGTCTCGGCACTATAGAAAAGAAAAAAGCATGGGTTCCCCCCAGTCCATTACCAGGTCCTTTTAGTCTGGTATGAATATTAACCGCTTCCCGACCGCCTAACGCCGATATACGTCGGCAAAATGGCACGGGCAGGCAAAATCACGTACCTGTACGTGATCGTGCATGTGCCTGCCTGTGGGTCGCGCGCGCGCGCCGCCAGTGGCACGCTTGCGACCCGGTCGGGCGCTCCGTGACCCCGGCCGCGGGACCAGCGGACCCGATTGCCGCTGGTGTCCCGCGATCGGGTTACGGAGCTGAAGAACGGGGAGAGGTTTGTGTAAACAAACCTCTCCCCGCGCTTCCTACACTGACTGTCAGTGATCGGCTGTTCCCTGTCATCGGAAACGCCGATCAATGACTTCAGACGTACAGCCACGCCCCCTACTGTAAAAAAAAACACAACACGTCACACTGACTCCTCCCCGCCCCCTAGTGGTTAACTCTTTCACTACAACTGTCATTTACATAGGAATCAGTGCTATTTAAATAGCACTGATTTCTGTATAAATGACAAATGTCCCAAAAATGTGTCAAAAATGTCCGATGTGTCCGCCATAATGTCGCAGTCACAATAAAAATCGCTGATCGCCGCCATTACTAGTAAAAAAAAAATATTAATATAAAAATGCTATAAAACTATCCCCTATTTTGTAAACACTATAACTTTTGCGCAAACCAATCAATAATCGCTAATTGCGATTTTTTTTACCAAAAATATGTAGAAGAATACGTATCGGCCTAAACTGAAGAAAAAAATGTTTTTTTTATATATTTTTTGGGGATATTTATTATAGCAAAAAGCAAAAAATATTGCATTGTTTTCAAAATTGTCGCTCTATTTTTGTTTATAGCGCAAAAAAAAAATAAAAACCGCAGGGGCAATCAAATACCACCAAAAGAAAGCTCTATTTGTGGGAAAAAAAGGACGTCAATTTTGTTTTGGAGCCACGTCGCAGGACCGCGCAATTGTCAGTTAAAGCGACGCAGTGCCGAATCGCAAAAGGGGCCTGGTCCTTTGGCTGCCAATTGGTCCGGGGCTGAAGTGGTTAAGGGGAACTACGAACCAAAAAAAACCTAAAAATTGTGTGGGGGTCCCCCTAAAATTCAAACCAGGCCCTTCAGGTCTGATATGGAAATTAAGGGGAACCCTGCGCCAAATAAAAAAAATGGCGTAGGGGTCCCCCCAAAATCCATACCAGACCCTTATCCAAGCACGCAACCTGGCAGGCCACAGGAAAAGAGGGGAGGATGAGAGAGTGCCCCCCTCCTGAACCGTACCAGGCCACATGCCCTCAACATGATGGGGACAATGGCCTCATCCCCACAACCCTTGCCCACTGGTTGTGAGGGTATGCGGGTGGGGGGGCTTATCGGAATCTGGAAGCCCCCTTTAATAAGGGGACCCCCAGATCCCGGCCTCCCCCTGTGTGAATTGGTAATGGGGTGACTACCATTTCACAAAAAAAGTGTCAAAAATTGTAAAAAAGACAAGAGACAGCTTGGGACAGGTCCTATATAAAAAATTAAAATGTCCATGATGTCCATTCATCTTCTATCATGCCACCTGATGGACCAAAAAAGAAAAAAAAAAGCCACGACCGTTCCGCCACACTGGGAGGCTCCCGCCGACTGACGCGTCTTCTCTGTGTCAATTCTTATATAACTGAGGGTGGGGCCACCCGGTGACGTAAACGAGTGACCCGCCCCCTTTGACGCCATGGGGAAGCCCTGTGGCATCAGAGAGGGATGGGGTCACATCAGTTAAATAAAAACTGTCAGAGAAATAACACGTCAGTCGGTGACACCCTCCCCATTTTGAGGGCATGTGGCCTGGTACTGTTCAGGAGGGGAGCACTCTCTCACCCCCCCTTTTCCTGTGGCCTGCCAGGTTGCGTGCTCGGATAAAGGTCTGGTATGGATTTTTGGGGGACCCCTATGCAATTTAAAAAAAAATTTGGCACAGGGTTCCCCTTAATTTCCATATCAGACCTGAAGGGCCTGGTATGGATTTTTAGGGGGACCCCCATGCATTTTTATTTTAACATTTTGGTTTCTGGGTTCCCTTTAATATTCATACCAGACACAAAGGGCCTGGTAATGGACTGGGGGGAACCCGTGCTCTTTTTTTCAATGAGTTTTATCTATATTGCCGAGACACGACAATTCATTACAACCGCAATCATTTTGCAGTGGTACCGTTCTAAACACGGCAAAAAATGTGCCACTTTGCAGGCATACTATAGACACCCCCAGGCATGATATTTAAAGGAATATTTCATTTTTATTGTTTCACTTTAACCACCTTGTGCCCGCGGTATAGCCAAAAGATGTCCCTGGACGTCCTCTTGTTTACATTCCCCCTGCACGCCACCGCGGGTGTGCGGGTGTGCGGTGGAGGAAATCTGTGTTGGCCATGCCATATGAGATCATCTCTCATTGCCACCTCTCCCTCCTCACACAGAGACAGCTTGTGAGGAGGGAGAGCTTCCGTGCAGCAGCGGGAGTGAAAAAAATCAGTTACACTACTACAACACAGTGCCATCTGTCCTCAGTGCCACCTATCAGTGCCATCTGTCCCCATCGCCATCTTTCCCCAGTGCCACCTGTCGGTGCCATCTGTCCTCAGTGCCACCTATCAGTGCCACCTTCCTCCAGTGCCACCTGTCAGTGTCACGTGTCATCAGTTCCACGTATCAGTGCCATGTGCCATCTGTTATCAGTGTCACATGTCATCGGTGCCACGTTTAAGTGCAATCTGTCATCAGTGCCACATATCAGTGCCTCTGTCATCAGTGCCACTTATTAGTGCCATCTGTCATCAGTGCCACGTGTCATCAGTGCCACATATTAATGCCATTTGTTATCAGTGCCACGTGTCATCAGTGACATGTATCAGTTCCATCTGTCATCAGTGCCACGTATTAGTGCCATTTGTCAGTGCCATGTATTAGTGCCATCTGTCATCAGTGCCCATTATCAGTGCCACTTATTAGTGCCATCTGTCATCAGTGTCACATCAGTGCCACGTATTAGTGCCATCTGTCATCAGTGCCACGTGTCATACGTGACACATATTAGTGCCATCTCTCATCAGTGTCATGTGTCATCAGTGACACATATTAGTGCCATCTGTCATCAGTGCCACGTATTAGTGCCATCTCTCATCAGTGTCACGTGTCATCAGTGCAACATATTAGTGTCATCTGTCATCAGTGCCACGTATTAGTGCCATCTGTCATCCGTGCAATGTGTCATCAGTGCCACACATTAGTGCCATCTATCATCAGTGTCACGTGTCATCAGTGCCACGTATTAGTGCCCTCTGTCATCAGTGCCATCTGTCGTCATTGCCACATATTCCTGCCATCTGTTATCAATGTCATGTGTAATCAGTGCCACCTATCAGTACCATCTGTCATCAGTGCCACGTATTAGTGCCACCTGTCATCAGTGCCACGTATTAGTGCTATCTGTCATCAGTGCAACATGTCATCAGTGCCACATATTAGTGACATCTATCATCAGTGTAACGTGTCATTAGTGCCACGTATTAGTGCCATCTGTCATCAGTGCCACTTATTAGTTCCACCTGTCATCAGTGCCACGTATTATTGCCATCTGTCATCAGTGCCACTTATTAGTGCCACCTGTCATCAGTGCCACGTATTAGTGCCATCTGTCATCAGTGCCACATCATCAGTGCCACATATTAGTGCCATCTGTTATCAGTGTCATGTGTAATCAGTGCCACGTATTAGTGTCATCTGTCATCAGTGCCACGTATTAGTGCCATCTGTCATCAGTGCCACGTATTAGTGCCATCTGTCATCAGTGTCACGTATTAGTGCCATCTGTCATCAGTGTCACATGTCATCAGTGCCATGTATTAGTGCTATCTGTCATCAGTGCAATGTGTCATCAGTGCCACATATTAGTGCCATCTATCATCAGTGTCACGTGTCATCAGTGCCACATATCAGTGCCATCTGTCATCAGTGCCACATATCAGTGCCATCTGTCATCAGTGCCATCTGTCATCAGTGCCATCTGTCATCAGTGCCACGTATCAGTGTCATCTGTCATCAGTGCCATGTATTAGTGCCATCTGTCATCAGTGCCACGTATCAGTGCCATCTGTCATCAGTGCCACTTATTAGTGTCATCTGTCATCAGTACCACGTGTCATCAGTGCCACGTATCAGTGTCACATGTCATCAGTGCCACATATTAGTGCCATCTGTCATGAGTGCCACGTATTAGTGCCATCTGTCATCAGTGCCACGTATCAGTGACATCGCCATCTTTCCCCAGTGCCACCTGTTAGTGCCATCTGTCCCCAGTGCCACCTGTTGGTGCCATCTGTCCTCAGTGCCAGCTATCAGTGCCACCTTCCTCCAGTGCCACCTGCCAGTGTTATGTGTCATCAGTGCCACGTATCAGTGCCATCTGTCATCAGTGCCATCTGTCAGTGTCACGTGCCATCTGTTATTAGTGTCACGTGTCATCGGTGCCACGTTTAAGTGCAATCTGTAATTAGTGCCACATATCAGTGGCATCTGTTAGTGCCATATGTCATCAGTGCCAGGTGTCATCAGTGCCACGTATTAGTGCCATCTGTCATCAGTGCCACGTGTCATCAGTGCCACATATTAGTGCCATCTGTTATCAGTGTCACGTGTCATCAGTGCCATGTATCAGTTCCATCTGTCATCAGTGCCACATATTAGTGCCATCTGTCATCAGTGCCATGTATTAGTGCCATCTGTCATCAGTGCCACTTATTAGTGCCATCTGTCATTAGTGTCACGTGTCATCAGTGCCACATATTAGTGCCATCTGTCATCAGTGCCACATATTAGTGCCATCTGTCATCAGTGTCACGTGTCATCAGTGCCACGTATTAGTGCCATCTGTCATCAGTGCCACGTGTCATCAGTGCCACATATTAGTGCCATCTGTCATCAGTGTCACGTGTCATCAGTGCCACATATTAGTGCCATCTCTCATCAGTGCCACATATTAGTGCCATCTCTCATCAGTGTCACGTGTCATCAGTGCCAAATATTAGTGCCATCTCTCATCAGTGCCACGTATTAGTGCCATCTCTCATTAGTGTCACGTGTCATCAGTGCTACATATTAGTGCCATCTGTCATCAGTGCCACGTATTAGTGCCATCTGTCATTAGTGCAATGTGTCATCAGTGCCACATATTAGTGCCATTTATCATAAGTGTCACGTGTCATCAGTGCCACGTATTAGTGCCATCTGTCATCAGTGCCACATATCAGTGCCATCTGTCATCAGTGCCACATATCAGTGCCATCTGTCATCAGTGCCACATATTAGTGCCATCTGTCATCAGTGCCACATATTCCTGCCATCTGTTATCAATGTCACGTGTAATCAGTGCCACCTATCAGTACCATCTGTCATCAGTGCCACGTATTAGTGCCACCTGTCATCAGTGCCACGTATTAGTGCTATCTGTCATCAGTGCCACATCATCAGTGCCACATATTAGTGCCATCTGTTATCAGTGTCATGTGTAATCAGTGCCACGTATCAGTACCATCTGTCATTAGTGCCACGTATAAATGTCATCTGTCATCAGTGCCACGTATTAGTGCCATCTGTCATCAGTGCCACATATTAGTGCCATCTGTCATCAGTGCCATGTGTCATCAGTGCCACATATTAGTGCCATCTGTCATCAGTCTCACATGTCATCAGTGCCACATATTAGTGCCATCTGTCATCAGTGCCATGTATTAGTGCCATTTGTCATCAGTGCAACGTGTCATCAGTGCCACATATTAGTGCCATCTATCATCAGTGTCACGTGTCATCAGTGCCGCGTATTAGCGCCATCTGTCATCAGTGCCACTTATTAGTGCCATCTGTCATCAGTGCCACGTGTCATCAGTGCCACGTATCAGTGTCACATGTCTTCAGTGCCACATATTAGTGCCATCTGTCATCAGTGCCACGTATCAGTGCCATCTGTCATCAGTGCCACTTATTAGTGCCATCTGTCACCAGTGCCATGTGTCATCAGTGCCACATATTAGTGCCATCTGTTATATGTGTCATTAGTGCCACGTATCAGTGTCATCTGTCATGAGTGCCACGTATTAGTGCCATCTGTCATCAGTGCCACATATTCCTGCCATCTGTTATCAATGTCACGTGTAATTAGTGCCACCTATCAGTACCATCTGTCATCAGTGCCATGTATTAGTGCCACCTGTCATCAGTGCCACGTATTAGTGCTATCTGTCATCAGTGCAACGTGTCATCAGTGCCACATATTAGTGACATATATCATCAGTGTCACGTGTCATTAGTGCCATCTGTCATCAGTGCCACGTATCACTGCCATCTATCAGTGCCACTTATTAGTGCCATCTGTCATCAGTGTCATGTATCAGTGCCATCTGTCATCAGTGCCATGTGTAATCAGTGCCACATATTAGTGCCAACTGTCATCAGTGTCACGTGTCATTAGTGCCATCTGTCATCAGTGCCATGTATTAGTGCCATCTGTCATCAGTGCCACGTATTAGTGCCATCTGTCATCAGTGCAATGTGTTATCAGTGCCACATATTAGTGTCATCTGTCATCAGTGCCACATATTAGTGTCATCTGTCATCAGTGCCACGTATTAGTGCCATCTGTCATCAGTGCAATATATTAGTGTCATCAGTGTCACATATTAGTGTCATCAGTGTCACGTGTCAGTGCCATGTATTAGTGCCATCTGTGATCAGTGTCACATCAGTGTCACGTGCCATCAGTGCCATCTGTCATCAGTGCCACATCAGTGTCAGGTATCATTGTCCTGGTGCTCCAGGGCCTTCAAAAGTGTAATAGGTAGTCAACAAGTTAGATGTGTAATTTATGCTCCTAGAACATCTGATGGTGCTCCCTGCATGTTGGGGCTCTCTATGTGGCTAGGCTGTAGTCATGTGGTATTGTAATACTTAGGAGGAGTAGCAGAATATGGTTTGGGCCCTGGGCAAACAATTTTTTTTTGCCCAAAAACCCACCCCCCCCCCCCCCATGCATATTTGCTCTTCACACCAACATCTCCAAAAACAGACACACACATAGAATTATCTAAAAAAAAAAAATAAAAATAATGTGCAGACCCCCTTCACAGCAGTCCCACAGTGTCCTCAGTTCCCTTCATGTCACAGTGCCCCATTACATTGCAGACATTTCCACATCACAGCGCCTCAATTGCATTTCAGCCATTGTCACATCACATATTCGCATGTAGGTGTTTTGGCGGCCCACATTTACGCAGGCACAGCAGCCCACTCAGAAAAAAGGTGCATGCAGCATTTTAAAAATGCAGTGGCATTGAAATCCATTCTGCTTTTGCACCATGCGACTTACCTGAAGTTCCTGCACACACAAGCGCACTGTGTTTTTAAAAGAGTGGCCTAAACATCTAAAAACCCCAGCAAGTTTGCCGGTGCAGGAACTGCAGGTAAGTCACATGGTGCAAAAGCAGAATGGACAGACAGTGCTGTATTTCACTGCTTGATGGGCATAGGTGTGCGCAGCCTATTAAATGAAGCATGCACATTTTTTTTTTGCAGGAAACGCAGGCATGGCAGCCCATTCAAATGAATGGGCACTGTGCCTTCGCAAATGTGGGCCACCAAAACACCTACATGTGAACCAGCCAGGCACAAAATACGCCCATCAAGCAGTTAATACCCCTTTCACACTGAGGCGCTTTGCAGGCGCTACATCGCTAAAAATAGCGCCTGCAAAGCGCCCTGAAACAGCGGCTCCATTCACTCCAGTGTGAAAGCCCCGAGGGCCTTCACACTGGAGCGGTGCGCTGGCAGGGCGTCACAAAAAATCCTGCCAGCAGCTTCTTTGGAGTGCATTAGGAGAGGTGAACTCACCGCTCCTAAAGCGCCCCTGCCCATTGAAATCAATGGGCAGCGCCACCGAACCGCCGGCAAAGCGCCGCTATAGCGGCGCTTTGCCCTCTGAAATCAATGGGCAGCGCTACGGAACCGCCGGCAAAGCGCCGCTATAGCGGCGCTTTGCCGTCGCTTTTATCCCTTCTTTGGCCGCTAGCGAGGGTTAAAAGCGTCCCGCTAGCGGCCAAAAAGCGCAGCAAAAACGGCGGTAAAGCGCCACTAAAAAGAGTGGCGTTTTACCGCCGACACCTGGGCGATTTCAGTGTGAAAACAGCTTAAATACAGTATGCCATGTGCTGTAAATTATGCTGTGTGCTCTCCTCTGAGGCCTCACTCAGCCTGGACTGCAGGTCTGGTCAGTGTTAAACTTTCTTCTATAACACAGACATGGCATGGGGATAGGAAGCAGGAGCCAGGGAAGGAGAAAGAAGACCTTACCTTGTCCTGGAAAGCTCTGATCAATTCTCTATACTGCTTAGTTTTACTTGACCAGGCAGGCACCAGACCGCGGTCTCACTACTCCTCCGCTCCTCCGATCAGTTACACCGCATGCATAGCAAGGGGCGGGGCCAGAGCGTCAGTGGAGCTCAAGGCCACACCCCCCTCGGCCCGCTCCTCAAACGAAAAAAATACAGCACTGGCACTGAGCGCTACACTGTGGGCGCCAGGCGCGCCGCTGATGACAGCGAGTGACAGTCTCAGACTGTCTGCCTGTTAGGGTTTTTTTCAGCGCTGATTTGCGGGCAGCATGCAGGCTTAACGGGCAGCTCTGCTTTGAGCCCCAAGCAGTGACAGGGCCCTGGGCAGCTGCCCCGTTTGCCCTGCGGTAAAGACGGCCCTGCGTGTGCACTGAAAGCTGAAAATTGGTCTGGTCACGAGGGGGGTTAAGTGCCCAGTTGTCAAAAAAAAAAAAATCACTGCTCCCGAAAAAACGTCTGTTTTAAAAAAAAAAAAATTGTGCATTGATAAATGTCCCCTGGGGCAAGACCCAGGTCCCCAAACACTTTTTATGACAATAACTTGCATATAAGCCTTTAAAATTAGCACTTTTGATTTTTCATGTTAGTGTCCCATAGACTTTAACAGTGTTCCGTCAGTTTTCGAATTTGCAGCGAACACCGCATATTGTTCGCTTTTCGGCGAACACCCGATGTTCGGAAAACTTACGTTCATCTCCAACATCGTGCTCACCCCTAATCACAAGCAATGATTTGTAAATGTGTAAAAAAATCTTTAACCACTTCCTTCCCAGCCACTGTATATATAAGCCTGGGTGGGACAAGTGTCCCCATATGTCCCCCAGAACTGCACCTCGTGCACACCCCTGGGGGTGCACAGTGGCACAATCTCTGCTCCTCTACGTTACAATGTGATCACTGTGACCAATCACAACAATCACATGTCCAGTAGTAGACAATGGCTGTCATTCATGATGCCATTGCTTACTACTGTGATTTATGTGATTGCACTGCCATGGCGGTGATCATGTACAATGGCTGGCTGCTTTGATATCACTGTATGTCAGTGCTGCCAGCTATTAACTCTGATAATCTCTACAGCAGTACAATGTCATAAGACCAGTGCAGCTAGTCAGTATCCTTAATCACTACCAATTCACAGTCTCCCAGAGTCTCCCACAGTCTCCCAGATTACCGCTGCACCAGACAGTATCCCTAGTCACCGCCACCCACTCACAGTGTTCAGGATTGCTGCCACACTGGTCAGTGTCCCTAATTCCCACCACACCACTCACTGTGTCCCTGATTCCTTGCCCACCAGTCATATTGTTTCTGATCAATGCCACACTACTCATTTTGTCCCTGATCACTGCCACGTCAGTCATATTGTCCCTGATCACCAGCACACTAGTTATAGTGTTCCTGATACTGGCTACACCAGTCACAGTCTCCCTGATCATTGCCATACATATTAAAGTGTCCCTGATCACTACCACACCAGTCATATTTTCCTTTATCTCTGCCACACCAGTTGCAGTTAGACATGGGAACTGTCAAAAAATGTATTTGGTTTCGTTTCGTATATAAAAAAAATTCGTAATTCGTGTACAAAATTCCGTTAAAATTCATACGAAATATGAATTTCGTACGAATCGTAAAAAAAAATTCTGAATCGTTAGTAAAGTTACAAATCGTTACGAATTGTTACGAATCGTTTATGCGGCTAATGAATTGTCGGTTCCCGTAACACAGAGAACAATTCGAATCCAACTACAAATATCGAATTTCAACTAATACGAAAGAAATTATTATAGCGGATATAACAAATGCCCAGAATGATTCGAATGAATTTGAGATTCAGTATATGTAATATGGAGAACTGTTCCTGCACAAAGTGTCATTTTTGCAGGAAAAAAAGCTATTTAAAATCACTCGCGGCTAATGAATTGTCGGCTCTGTAACACAGAGAACAGTCATTCATTGATAAAAAAAAAAGCGTGGCCCTTCAGGTCTGGTATGGATATTAAGGGGAACCCCAGCTAAAAAAAAAAATAAAAAAATGGCGTGGGGTCCCCCCTAAATATCCATACCAGACCCTTCAGGTCTGGGATGGATTTTAAGGGGAACCCCGGCCAAAAAAAAAAAATGGCGTGGGGTCCCCCTCAAAATCCATACCAGACCCTTTATCCGAGCAATCCGGACCCTTTGGGTCCCCCCCAAAGCACCTTGTCCCCATGTTGATGAGGACAAGGGCCTCTTCCCCACAACCCTGGCCATTGGTTGTGGGGGTCTGCGGGCGGGGGGCTTATCAGAATCTGGAAGCCCCCTTTAACAAGGGGACCTCCCCCTGTGTGAATTGGTAAGGGGGTACAAAAGTACCCCTACCATTTCACCAAAAAAGTGACAAAAATGGTAAAAATGACAGGAGACGGTCTTTGACAATTCCTTTATTAAAATCTTCTTTTTTCTGGCCTTCCTTTCTTCATCCTTCGGTTTCTTCATCTTCTCCTTTCCGGCATCTTCTTCCATCTTCTTCTTCCTCCGATCTGCTTCTTCTTCCTCCGGTCTTCTCGTCCTTCTCGTCCGGCATCTTCTTCCATGGCGTCGGCGTCTGTTCTTCTGTCGGGCCGCTCCTCGCAATGGGAGGCTCCCGCTGTGTGAGGCTTTACTCCGGCTGACAGGTCTTTTATAACGGAGGGCACCTGGTGACCCCGCCCCCTCTGACGCACGGGGACGTCATGGGGACTTCCCTATGGCTTTCCCCATGACGTCAGAGGGGGGCGGGGTCACCAGGTGCCCTCCGTTATAAAAGACCTGTCAGCCGGAGCGAAGCCTCACACAGCGGGAGCCTCCCATTGCGAGGAGCGGCCCGACAGAAGAACAGACGCCGACGCCATGGAAGAAGATGCCGGACGAGAAGGACGAGAAGACCGGAGGAAGAAGAAGATGGAAGAAGATGCCGGAAGGAGAAGATGAAGAAACCGAAGGATGAAGAAAGAAAGAAGGAAGACCAGAAGAAAGAAGATGAAAGAAGAATTTAATAAAGGAATTGTCAAAGACCGTCTCCTGTCATTTTTACCATTTTTGTCACCTTTTTTGGTGAAATGGTAGGGGTACTTTTGTACCCCCTTACCATTTTCACACAGGGGGGGTGGGATCTGGGGGTCCCCTTGTTAAAGGGGGCTTCCAGATTCCGATAAGCCCCCCCCCGCAGACCCCCACAACCAATGGCCAGGGTTGTGGGGATGAGGCCCTTGTCCTCATCAACATGGGGACAAGGTGCTTTGGGGTCTCAGACCCCAAAGCACCCTCCCAATGTTGAGGGCATGTGGCCTGGTACGGTTCAGGAGGGAGGGGGGCGCTCTTGTCCCCCCCCTCTTTTCCTGCGGCCTGCCAGGTTGCGTGCTCGGATAAAGGGTCTGGTATGGATTTTGAGGGGGACCCCACGCCATTTTTTTTTGGCCGGGGTTCCCCTTAAAATCCATCCCAGACCTGAAGGGTCTGGTATGGATATTTAGGGGGACCCCTACGTCTTTTTTTTAAATTTGAAGCAGACCTGAAGGGCCTGGTTATTGAATTTGGGGGGACCCCCACGCTTTTTTTTATCAATGACTTCAATGAATGACTGTTCTCTGTGTTACGGAGCCGACAATTCATTAGCCGCGAGTGATTTTAAATAGCTTTTTTTCCTGCAAAAATGACATTGTGCAGGAACAGTTCTCAATATTAGATATACTGAATCTCGAATTCATTCAAATCATTTGTTATATCCGCTATAATAATTTCTTTCATATTAGTTGAAATTAGATATTTGGTAGTAGTTGGATTCGAATTGTTCTCTGTGTTACGGGAATCGGCAATTAGCCGCGAGTGATTTTAAATAGCTTTTTTTCTTGCAAAAATGACAACTTGTACAGAGACAGTTCGAAGCACGGGAAACATGCGCCCCTTCACAGGCATACTACTCTATAGTATGTCTGTGAAGAGGCGCATGTTTCCCGTGCTTAGAACTGTCTCTGTACAAGGTGTCATTTTTGCAGGAAAAAAAGCTATTTAAAATCACTTGCGGCTAATTGCCGGTTCCCATAACACAGAGAACAATTCGGATCCAACTACTACCAAATATCTAATTTCAACTAATATGAAAGAAATTATAGCGGATATAACGAATGATTCAAATGAATTCGAGATTCAGTATATCTAATATCGAGAACTGTTCCTGCACAATGTCATTTTTGCAGAAAAAAAAAAGCTATTTAAAATCACTTGCGGCTAATGAATTGTCGGCTCCGTAACACAGATAAAAAAAAGCGTGGGGGTCCCCCCAAATTCAATAACAGGCCCTTCAGGTCTGCTATGGATATTAACCACTTCCCGACCGCCCCCTGTATATTTACGTCGGCAGAATGGCACGTACAGGCAGAATCACGTACCTGTACGTGACATTCTTCCGGCGGTTGGGGGGTCCGATCGGACCCCCCTCCGCCGGCGGGGACGGTCGGGATCGCTTCAGGAGCGATCCGGGACGAGGGGACGGCCAGTGGTTTCTGGCCACCCCCTCGCGATCGCTCCTGGCCAATGAAAAACTTCCCCTTCCTGTCTATTGTATAGACAGGAAGGCGGAAGTGATGTCACGCTCGGTGCGCCGGTCTATGTGACCGGAGACGCCGAGCGGCGAACATGTACAGGTTAGTGCACAACACTACACTGACACCAGTACAGTTAGGCACATATTCCACCCCCCTGTCACCCCCTGATCACCCCCCAGATCACCCCCTCCCCCCCCAGTCACAGTGTCACTAATTGCAGTGATCATTTATTTACTGATCACTGCATTTAGTGTCAGTGTGACTGTAATAACTGTCAGGGCAGTTAGTTTTAGGTCCAAGGTAGCCCCCTACCCCCCCCTAATAAAGGTTTAACCCCTTGATTGCCCCCCAGGTAACCCTTTCACCCCCTTTTGCCAGTGTCACTAAGCGATCGTTTTTCTGATCGCTGTATTAGTGTCACTGCTGTCGCTAGGTAACCATTTTTTTTTTTTAGGTAACCGCCATGTTTATATAGGTTCATAAATAGGTTTATAGGTCAGGTACCCCCATATTACAACCTAAATAAAGGTTTTAACCCCCTGATTGCCCCTAGAGTTAACCCTTTCACCAGTGATCACTGTATAACTGTCACTGGTGACGCTGGTTAGCCAGTTAGTTATTTTGTTATTTAGGTTCCCCGTCAGGTTTTTATATAGCGTCAGGTACCCCCATATATTACCTAATAAAGGTTTTAACCCTGATTGCCCCTAGTTAACCCTTTCACCCCCTTTTGCCAGTGTCACTAAGCGATCGTTTTTCTGATCGCTGCATTAGTGTCGCTAGGTAACCATTTTTTTTTTTTTAGGTAACCGCCATGTTTATATAGGTTCATAAATAGGTTTATAGGTCAGGTACCCCCATATTACAACCTAAATAAAGGTTTTAACCCCCTGATTGCCCCTAGAGTTAACCCTTTCACCAGTGATCACTGTATAACTGTCACTGGTGACGCTGGTTAGCCAGTTAGTTATTTCGTTATTTAGGTTCCCCGTCAGGTTTTTATATAGCGTCAGGTACCCCCATATATTACCTAATAAAGGTTTAACCCCCTGATTGCCCCTAGTTAACCCTTTCACCCCCTTTTGCCAGTGTCACTAAGCGATCGTTTTTCTGATCGCTGCATTAGTGTCGCTAGGTAACCAGTTTTTTTTTGTATTACTGTTACGGGTGACGCTGGTTAGTTAGCTTGTTTTTTATACTGTCAGGGCACCCGCCATTTATTACCCAATAACGGTTTAACCCCCTGATCGCCCGGCGGGTGATATCAATTAGGTTTTAGGGTCAAATAAGGTCTGCGTCGCCCCAGGTTAGTGCCAGTACCGCAAACACCCACGCGCAAAGCATACACCTCCCTTAGTGGCACAGTATCTGAACAGATCGATATCTGATCTGATCAGATCTATACTAGCGTCCCAGCAGTTTAGGGTTCCAAAAAAAACCGCATTGTTAGCGGGATCAGCCCAGATACCTGCTAGCACCTGCGTTTTCCCCCTCCGCCCAGCCCAGCCCACCCAAGTGCAGTATCGATCGATCACTGTCACTTACAAAACACTAAGCACACATAACTGCAGCGTTCGCAGAGTCAGGCCTGATCCCTGCGATCGCTAACAGTTTTTTTGTGGTAGCGTTTTGATTCAGTCGCTTCAGTTAGGAGCTTTTTTACCTGTGAATCTCAAAAAAAAAAAAAAAAAATAAAATAGTTGTCGTTTTATTGTTCTCTCTCTCACTCTATTCTCTCTCTATTGTTGCTCTTTTTTTTACTCCATTCTATTCTGCAATGTTTTATTATGTTTTATCATGTTTTATCATGCTTGCTTTTCAGGTATGTAATTTTGTTTACTGTGTTTTAGTGTTGAGCATTTTTTTGTTTTCAGGTGCGCCATTCAGTTGCAACGCGGATTTATTTATCTTGACAGCAACAGCGTTTGCTCCCACGATACATAAAGCCGCGACTCCAACGCTGTAGGAGGTGATTTCACCACCACAGTAAAAAAAAAAGAGCATATATGCCGAAGCATGGGGGCAGCAGGGGGGGGAGGAGCGATTGGCTCCTAATGCCACGTACATACGGTCGAAATTCCGACCGTGTGTACACGGCATAACTTTTGCGGGAGGATGCCCCCATGCATCGGCATATATAAATGGTGCATGTATGCCCATCATTAGAAGTGGGTGGATGAAGGGAGGTATTCTAATGTGGGCATACCCACCAATCAATCTCTTTTTTTCGTTCAGCCAAGAGGCTGCATGAAAAAAAAAAGATTACAATATATGTCCAGTATGTTGCTGGACTTTGAATGGTTATACCAGAATGATGCCTGCAGGTTTAGGTATCATCTTGGTATCATTCTTTTCAGCCAGTGATCGGCTTTCATGTAAAAGCAATTCTAGCGGGTAATTAGCCTCTAGACTGCTTTTACAAGCAGTGGGAGGGAATGTCCCCCCTCCCGGATATAAACCGCGCCATTGGGAAATTGGGAAAGCATTTTATCACACCAATCTTGGTGTGGTCAGATGCTTTGAGGGCAGAGGAAAGATCTAGGGTCTAATAGACCCCAATTTTTTCAAAAAAAGAGTACCTGTCACTGCCTATTGCTATCATAGGGGATATTTACATTCCCTGAGATAACAATAAAAATCATAACAAAGAAAAAAAATGGAAGGAACAGTTTAAAAATAAAAAAAAAAACCCAAAAAAATAAAAAAAAAACCAAAAAAAAAAAAAAAAGCACCCCTGCCCCCCCTTCTCTTGCGCAAAGGCGTACACAAGCGTTGGTCTGGCGTCATATGTAAACAGCAATTGCACCATGCATGTGAGGTATCACCGCGAAGGTCAGATCGAGGGCAGTAATTTTAGCAGTAGACCTCCTCCGTGAATCTAATGTGGTATCATGTAAAGGCTTTTAAAGGCTTTTAAAAATGTATGTAGTTTGTCGCCACTGCGTGTTTGTGCGCAATTTTAAAGCATGTCGTGTTTGGTATCCATGTACTCGGCCTAAGATCATATTTTTTATTTCATCAAAAATTTGAGCAATATAGTGTGTTTTAGTGCATTAAAATAAAAAAAAGTGTATTTTTTCCACAAAAAATGCGTTTGAAAAATCGCTGCGCAAATACTGTGTGGAAAAAAAAAATGCAACACCCACCATTTTAATCTGTAGGGCCTTTGCTTTAACAATATATATAGTGTTTGGGGGTTCAACGTAATTTTCTTGCAAAAAAAAAAAATATGTTTTCATGTAAACAAAAAGTGTCAGAAAGGGCTTTGTCTACAAGTGGTTAGAAGAGTGGGTGACGTGTGACATAGGCTTCTAAATGTTGTGCATAAAATGCCAGGACAGTTCAAACCCCCCCCAAATGACCCCATTTTGGAAAGTAGACACCCCAAGCTATTTGATGAGAGCAATGTTGAGCCCATTAAATATTTTTTTTTTTTGTCCCAAGAGATTGAATAATGAAAAAAAAAAAAAATATATATATTTTTTTTACAAAAAGTTGTCACTAAATGATATATTGCTCAAACATGTCATGGGCATATGTGGAAATACACCCCAAAATACATTCTGTTGCTTCTCCTGAGTACGGGGATACCACATGTGTGGGACTTTTTGGGAGCCTAGCTGCGTACGGAACCCCAAAAACCAATCACCGCCTTCAGGCTTTCTAAGGGTGTAATTTTTTTATTTCACTTCTCACTGCCAATCACAGTTTCGGAGGCCATGGAATGCCCAGATGGCATAAAACCCCCCAAAATGACCCCATTTTGGAAAGTAGACACCCCAAGCTATTTGCTGAGAGGTATTGTGAGTATTTTGCAGATGTCGCTTTTTGTCACAAAGTTTTGAAAATTGAAAAAAAAAAAAAAAAATTTTTTTTTTTCTTTACTTTCTTCATTTTCAAAAACAAATGAGAGCTGTAAAATACTCACCATGCCTCTCAACAAATAGCTTGGGGTGTCTACTTACCAAAATGGGGTCATTTGGGGGGGTTTTGTGCTATTTTGGCATTTTATGGCCTTCGAAACGGTGATAGGTAGTGAGGAGTGAAATCAAAAATTTGCACCCTTAGAAATCCTGAAGGCGGTGCTTGGGTTTCGGGGCCCCGTACGCGGCTAGGCTCCCAAAAAGTCCCACACATGTGGTATCCCCATACTCAGGAGAAGCAGCAAAATGTATTTTGGGGTGCAATTCCACATATAACTATGGCATGTGTGAGCAATATATCATTTAGTGACAACTTTTTGAAAAAAAAAAAAAAATCTTTTTTATTTTTGTCTTTATTCAATCACTTGGGACTAAAAAAAAAAAATATTCAATGGGCTCAACATGCCTCTCAGCAAATAGCTTGGGGTGTCTACTTTCCAAAATGGGGTCATTTGGGGGGGTTTTGTACTTCTCTGCCATTTTAGCACCTCAAGAAATGAAATAGGCAGTCATAAATTAAAAGCGGTGTAAATTCCAGAAAATGTACTCTAGTTTGTAGACGCTATAACTTTTGCGCAAACCAATAAATATACGCTTATTGGCATTTTTTTTACTAAAGACATGTGGCTGAATACATTTTGGCCCAAATGTTTGACTAAAATTGAGTTTATTAGATTTTTTTTATAACAAAAAGTAGAAAATCTCTTTTTTTTTCAAAATTTTCGCTCTTTTTCCGTTTATATCTCAAAAAATAAAAATCACAGAGGCAATCAAATACCATCAAAAGAAAGCTCTATTTGTGGGAAGAAAAGGACGCAAATTTCGTTTGGTTACAAAATTGCATGACCGCGCAATTACCAGTTAAAGTAGTGCAGTGCGAAATTGAAAAAAGACCTCTGGTCCTTTGGCTGCCAAATGGTCCGGGGCTGAAGTGGTTAATCCCCACAACCCTGGCCATTGGTTGTGGGGGTCTGCGGGTGGGGGGCTTATCGGAATCTGGAAACCCCCTTTAACAAAGGGGACCCCCAGATCCCGGCCCCCCCTGTGTGAAATGGTAAGGGGGTACTTTACCCCTACCATTTCACCAAAAAAGTGTCAAAAATTGTAAAAATGACAGGAGACGGTCTTTGACAATTCCCTTAAATTCCCAATTCCCCTAAAATCTTCTTTCTTCTGGTCTTCCTTTCTTCATCCTTCAGTTTCTTCCTCTTCCGGCATCTTCTTCCGTCTTCTTCTTCCATCTTCTTCTTCCTCCGATCCGCTTCTTCTTCCTCCGGTCTTCTCGTCCTTCTCGTCCGGCATCTTCTTCCATAGCGTCGGCGTCTGTTCTTCTGTCGGGCCGCTCCTCGCAATGGGAGGCTTCCGCTGTGTGAGGCTTTGCTGCATCTGACAGGTCTTTTATAACGGAGGGCACCTGGTGACCCCGCCCCCCTCTGACGTCATGGGGAAAGCCATAGGGAAGTCCCCATGATGTCCCTGTGCGTCAGAGGGGGGCAGGGTCACCAGGTGCCCTCCTTTATAAAAGACCTGTCAGATGCAGCGAAGCCTCACACAGCGGGAGCCTCCCATTGCGAGGAGCGGCCCGTGAAGAGACGCCAACGCCATGGAAGAAGATGCCGGATGAGAAGACCGGAGCAAGAAGAAGCGGATCAGAGGAAGAAGAGGATGGAAGAAGATGGAAGAAGATGCCGGAAGGAGAAGATGAAGAAACCGAAGGATGAAGAAAAGAAGACCAGAAGAAAGAAGATTTTAATAAAGGAATTGTCAAAGACCGTCTCCTGTCATTTTTACCCTTTTTGTCACTTTTTTGGTGAAATGGTAGGGGTTCATTTGTACCCCCTTACCATTTCACACAGGGGGGGCGGGATCTGGGGGTCCCCTTGTTAAAGGGGGCTTCCAGATTCTGATAAGCCCCCCACCCGCAGACCCCCATAACCAATGGCCAGGGTTGTGGGGAAGAGGCCCTTGCCTTTATCAACATGGAGACAAGGTGCTTTGGGGGGGACCCCAAAGCACCCTCCAATGTTGAGGGCATGTGGCCTGGTATGGTTCAGGAGGAGGGGGGGCTCTCGTCCCCCCTCTTTTCCTGCGGCCTGCCAGGTTGCGTGCTCGGATAAAGGGTCTGCTATGGATTTTGAGGGGGACCCCACGCCATTTATTTATTTTTTGGCTGGGGTTCCCCTTAATATCCATATCAGACCTGAAGGGCCTGGTTATTGAATTTGGGGGACCCCCGCGCTTTTTTTTTTGTTTTTTTTTTTATCAATGAATGACTGTTCTCTGTGTTAAGGAGCCGACTATTTATTAGCCGGCAATAGCCGCGAGTGATTTTAAATAGCTTTTTTTTTTCCTGCAAAAAATTACACTTTGTCATTCGAATCATTCGAAATCATTCGAATCATTTGTTATATCCGCTATAATAATTTCTTTCGAATTAGTTGAAATTCGATTTTGGTAGTTTGATTCGAATAATTTGGAACTGAAATTCGTAAACTGAATTTTTCCTGAAAAAATGACACTTTGTCATTCGAATCATTCAAATTCATTCGAATTCATTCGAATCATTCGTTATATCCGCTATAGTAATTTCTTTCATATTAGTTGAAATTCGATATTTGGTAGTCGCATTATTCTCTGACAGAGGAAGATCAATGATAAAATTCATGGCGATATGAGACCAGGGCTCCTTAGGAATGGGCAAGGGCATGAGAAGACCAGCAGGAGCTTGAGTGGAAGATTTAGACTGAGCACAGACGTGACAAGCCTTAACGTAGTCTTTAACATCCGAGCTGAGATTAGGCCACCAGTAGTGACAACTGATGAGCAGGAAGGATCGGAGGAACCCAGCATGACCTGCCACCTTGGAATCATGTCCCCAACGAAGGATCTTAGCTCCGTGGGAACAAAGGTCTTACCAGGAGGAATTTTTGATTCCAGGGTGGTACAATGGGCAACAATGCATGAGGTAGGAATGATCGGCTCAAAATCAGGGGTGGACTCCTCTTCCAAAGGGTCAAATGACCTAGAGAGCGCATCAGCCCGACCGTTGCAGGAACCAGGTTTGTACATAATCGTGAATTTAAAACGGGAAAAGAAGAGACTCCACCTGGCCTGTCTGGGGTTCAGACATATAGCATTCTGTAGGTATTGTAGATTCACCAATGGCATAATTTCTCTCTGCCTGAGAATTTTTTTTGGAGAAGAATGCACATGGTTGAGGTTTCTTCTCAAAGAACTGAAGAAGCACAGCTCCCACCCCCATCAAAGAAGCGTCTACTTCAATAAAAAATAGATCCCCAGGATTTGGTCTCCTCAAGAGAGGTCCAGAGCAGAGGCCTGTTTCAGATCGTGAAACGCGGAGACAGCCTCGGGAGGCCAGTCTTTGGCATTCGCACCCTTCTTGGTCAAAGCGATAATAGGCGTGGTAATGGAAGAGTAATTCCTTATGAACTGCCTATAATAATTTGTGAAGCCAAGAAAGAGCTGTGTGGCATGGAGGCTAGCGGAAAGGGGCCAGTTGGTAATGGCTGAGACCTTTCTGGGATCCATGCGAAGACCAAAACTAGAAACAAAACATCTCAGAAACAGGACCTCAGAACATTCAAAGGAACATTTCTCCATCTTGGCATAGAGATTATTCTCTAAGGCGCTGAAGTACGGTGCGGACATGGTTTCTGTGAGCAGGCAGATTTTCGGAAAAGATGAGAATGTCATCCAGATAAATGACAACAAACTGGTACAGTAGATCCCTGAAGGTTTCATTGCCAAAGTTCTGGAACACAGATGGAGCATTACACAACCCGAAAGGCATAACCAGGTATTCGTAATGCCTGTCCCTAGTGTTAAACACAGTCTTCCATTCATCACCTTCTCGTATTCGAATGAGATTGTATGCACCTCTGAGATCCAACTTAGTGAAAATGGAAGCCCCCTTTAACCTGTCGAATAGCTCAGGTATTAGAGGTAAGGGGTAACGTTTTTTGATAGTCACTGCGTTTAAACCTCTATAGTCGATGTAGGGTCTGAGGGTACCATCCTTTTTGGCAACAAAAAGAACCCTTCTCCTGCAGGCGATGAGGATTTCTGGATGAAACCTCTCTCCAGATTCTCGGTGGCATACTCAGACATGGGGGGGGGGGGGGAGAAACTGCGCTATCTACACATAAATAGATTCAGCAGCCTGCACAACAATAATATGTTAAATCAAAAAGCGTGAATAAGTATATAGTGCGGCGCTCAAAGTGTTCAATAGTGATTATTAAACATATACTGTGAAATAATATATTTCTTTAAATTCTTTAAAAATTATATATCACCAAAATAAATAAATATAAGTGACCAATAGTGGAACTATATTCCATATAGAATATCCATTAAATTACAATTGGTGAAATATACTGATTACAGACAAAACGTGACTGAATTGAGACCATCACAAATAAACAGTATAGTGTCTCAAAATTTAAAAATAATTGTTATAAAAATCAATATTACACCATAATAGTGACTTAAGTGAATACAGTAAAACATAAAGTGACTTGTGCGGCTTGTCTGATGTACTCCGTCACCGATTAATGGAAGGCTTACCGACTATCGTGGACTCAGGTAGGCTTACACCATATGAGTCAAAATTGCTGTATGGTGTTTGCAATACACCGATGTGGGCAGTTGTTCCAATTTGTGATGTCTGGTAACCGACGACAAGACTATGCGTTGAGTGGTTGATGGAAAGTAGGAGTGGTAGGCAGGTATAGTATGTGGCTCATCCCCCAATGGTATTACCAATAAAGAGAAAATGAGACCATAGCGTAATACCGTCAAGCAAGTTAAAATTTAATGAACATATAAAATGGGTACTCACATGTACAAAAGCTTATTTAGGCATGTATGAAAAGAAATTGGCAGCAGTGGCATCAGCAAATCTTTCTCCCGACGCGTTTCGCCTTAATGAGGCATCATCTGGGGGCATACTCAGACATGGCCTGGGTCTCTGGAATGGACAGACGGTAGGTACGACCCCTGGGCAGGGTTGCTCCAGGGACAAGATCAATAGCACAGTCGAAAGATCTGTGGGGAGGAAGCACCTCAGCAGACTTCTTACAGAACACATCCCGGTAATCGCTGTATGCCGGGGGAAGAGCAGACGATACGGATGTGGTAGCAATGGGAAGTTTCCCCTTGGGGGCCACCTTGAGAAGACAGGACGAGAAACACGAAGGACCCCAAGCCAGGATCTGCCCAGAGACCCAGTCCACATGTGGAGAGTGGAGCTGTAGCCAAGGAAGGCCCAATACAATGGGGGTAGATGCCTTGGGTAGAATGAGGAAGGAAATCCACTCCTGGTGGAGTATCCCTACTGTCATCCTAATAGGTAGCGTCTATAAACGGATAGGGCCCTCTGGGAGCACAGTGCCATCAATTGCCGAGACTACCAGTGGTGTAGTGAGGGGAGAAAGAGTAAGCTTCATAGAAGAAGCAGTTCTCCAGTCCATAAAATTGCAGGCAGCCCCGGAGTCCAGATATGCTAGGAGCGATTGGGGAGAAGTGCCTACATGAAGGAACACTGGAAGAAGAAGACGAGAAGGTGATGTTTCTGGGTCCAATGCTTCACCTTCCAAATGTATTAGACCCAAGCGTTTCCCAAGCGTTTCTCGGACGAAGCGAGCAGGAGTCACGAAAATGACCCTTGCCCCCACAATAAAGACACAAGCCCAGAGTTCTGCATCTAGCACGTTCTTCGGGGGTTAGTCTGGTCCAGCCCAGCTGCATGGGTTCCTCAGCAGGCAGAGGATGCTCCACAGGGCGACGGGGAAGGAGTTCAGGCTGACTAGGACCTAGGGGGTGCTGGCGTCTTTTTTCTAAGGACCTCTCCTGGAAACGAATGTCAATCTGATTGCATAAGGAAATGACATCGTCCAGACCGGTGGGGATAGCTCTTCCTGCTAATTCGTCACTCGGTCAGAGAGACCATGTAAAAAGGTTGCGACCAGGGCCTCAATTCAGCCGTGAGGATACGAAACTGAAGTGCATATTGTCCCACTGAACGAGATTCTTGGCGAAGGCGTAAAAGGGCACTAGCCGCAGAAGAAACCTGAGCTGGCTCCTCAAAGATATTACGAAAGAGCTTCAAGAAGTTGGACAGGCTGGAAATCACCGGATCATTTTTCTCCCACAGGGGGGCAGCCCAAGCTAAAGCTTCACTGGAGAGGAGTTAAATGATATAGGCAACCTTTGCCCGATCAGACAGAAAGTTTTAAATCTGGAGCTCAAAATGAATGGTGCATTGGCTGAGGAAGCCCCTGCAGGCCTTGGAGTCCCAAGAGAAATGGGACGGAGCTGGCAATATGAATGCGTGGATGCGACTGGTGCAATAGGTGCAGCTGCTGGCTGCAATTGAGGATTCAGGTTCGGGGTTCCCAAGGAAGCCTGCAGCTGCTCGAAGCGGGAAGCCAGATCTTGAAGGAATCGCATCACCTGAGTCTGATTTAGATTTCTGGGTCTCAAGTCTCCGAACTATGCCTTGCAAAGGATCGACTGCAGGAAGCGGCACATCAGCCGGGTCCATGGCTGATCAAACTGTCAGGTCACCTTGAGGCTAGGTGACAGATGCACACCATAGGGATCAGGAGTGCACCGCAAGGTAGTGGACCCTACGGCTGACTGCAGCGGATGGAAGTCAAGGTGATACGGAAGACAGGGCCGCCAGACACAAAGACGGATCCCACCGGGGTTAGAGCGTAAGATTCCCTGGGGCACGGAGTCTAAGAGCCAGCAGGTGTTCACCAAAGCCTCTAGTGGTGAGGATGGACTGGGCTGCAACTGGCTCCAGGTCGCGACCCCGAGGTTCCCCAGCTCACACCCACAGTAGGCAACAGGAGGACAGGG
>CM053029.1:154764849-154781353 GCA_028564925.1 Lithobates sylvaticus | reverse complement strand
ACCCCTTCACCATACTAACACCCCCCAGGTACCATATTTAAAAGGAAAATTTCACTTTTTTTTTCACTTTATGCATCATTAAAATGACTGCTCCTGAAAAAACGTTAGTTTTTAAAAGTTCTTTTTGCATTGATATATGTCCCCTGGGCAGGACCCGGGTCCCAAAACCTGTTTTATGACATTAACATGCATATTGGCCGTTTTAATTAGCAATTTTGATTTTCGAACGTTCGCGTCCATTATAATGAATAGGGTTCGAAAATTTGCGCAAACTTTCGGTCCGTTCAAAGGTTCTGGTGCGAACCGAACCCAGGGGTGTTCGGCTCATCCCTAGCAGTGGCTAAGACTGCGGGCAGACTGAGGCATTCGACATCCAGGAGTCCCTCCCCAGGGGGACTGCCGTTTTTGTCCCAGCAGGAGGAAGCGATCAGGTGAGAAGGTGAAATATCGGAGGAGGAGGAGGTGGAACCCAGTCGCCCACGAACACCGGTGGAGATCGGCACAGCGGCTGTAGGGAGGGCGCCCAGTCAGCCCGGTAAGTCTAGCAATAATATTGCATTTACAGCTGCCTTAAAAAGTTTACTGGGTGTTGTATCTGGGGGGTAGGGGAGGGCTGCGCCTCCAGCGCCGCTGTTGGCAGCCACTGACCAACCGCGGGCAGGGAGTGGGACCACAGGTGGGTCCGGGGGTCAGATACAGGAGTTGTTAGAGTGTCTGCGGGCGTTGGTGGGTCGTTTTGAACAAGGACAATCAGCCTCGGGGGGCAGGTGACGGCAATGTGGGAATTACAGGAGGGGTTGGGGCAATGTCCTCTGGGGGGGTGACGAACACAGCAGCCATGGAGGTGTCACGGGCCACTGGGGCAGGTGAGGCGGTGCAGAAGGTGAGTACGGCAGAAAAAGGGGCTACGGAGACGACGGTTAGGGCTGACATCGTGCGGTTGGCGGATGCAGCTAAATGCGTAGTGTATGTCTGCTTCGGGGGACCCCTAGGCACTCACCTGAAGCAGGAGACGAGGGAAAAAATTTGGAAGGGTGAATACGTGGAGATTTTCTCCTTTTTGCCCTTAGAGAAATTTTATCTGGATAGAGTTAAGCCGGATGATACTAAAAAAGATGACGAGGAGAAGCGGAGATACCATTTGATTCCCAGGACGTTTGCCAATTGGCTGCAAGCATTTGCCATTTTGGTGGGGGTAATTGGCGAAAAGAACTCCGAACATTGTTCAGCGTTATTTTGTTATATGGATGCCATAGGGGAGGCATATCGGGTTTACAGAGGCACGGCATGGCTACGCTATGACGAGCAGTTCCGACAAAGCAGGGCGGTTCGTCCCGCGCTTCGATAGGATCACAAGGACATTAGTCTTTGGATGCGGCTTATGGCATCGGCGAAGACACCAGTGCAGCCATTTCATGGGGGGGCCGGAGGTAGTAACTCCTCGGGATCGCCGGCTGGAAGAAAGTGGGGAGTGTGCTGGCAGTCCAGTGGGAAGTGGGAGGGATCCTGCAAGTTTGGAGGCACCTGTAAGTTTAAGCATGAGTGTTCAGGGTGTGGGGGGGGCACATACATATGCCAGGTGCTTTAAGAAAGGCAAGCGTACCGGAGAGCCTGGTAACAAGAGGGACGACTCCGGTGATGGGGGAAAGGATGCAGCCTTTTCTAAATAGGTACCCAGACAGGGCCGCGGCAGTATTGATTGGGGAAGGCTTCAAGTATGGGTTTCAGATTCCTTGTGCGCTGAAGGTTATTCCCCCTATGGCCAATAATTTGAGATCGGCATTGCAGCACCCAGCGGTGGTATCTGAAAAATTGGCCAAGGAGGTGGCTTTGGGTCGCATGGCGGGGCCATTTGCGGAGAAACCGTTAGCTGATTTAGTGGTGTCCCCGTTGGGGGTGGTCCCCAAAAAATAACCGAATAAGTTTCGATTGATCCATCATTTATCGCTCCCCAAAGGGGGCTCGGTAAATGATTTCATTGACCCTGAGGCCTGTACGGTATCATATACATCTTTTGATGTCGTGGTCCGCTGGGTGCGACGGTATGGGCAGTGGCGGAATTACCAGGGTCGCACCAGTCGCACTTGCGACTGGGCCCTGTCATCACGCCACTATGGGGGGGCCCACCGCCAGAAGGTTATTCTGCTAGCTACCCAAAGGCAATGATGGGTGAGTGTACTATCACTGCACAGCGGATCGCTCACCCAGCCTCTCCACCCACGCAGTTCATAGCTGCACTGTTATCACTGCCACAGTAACTGCACAGCGGAACGCTCACCCAGAGCCATTGGGAGGCAGAAGCTGTATACATTTGTCAGCCGACCAGTCAGATAGAGTGAAGGGGGAGGAGCCAGGGGACGTCTCAGAAGTCTGAGGAAACCCCATCTGGGGATGGTGACCTGGAGACATGTGAAGGGAGCCGGAGCATATGCAGAACATGGAGCATAGAGTTCTAAGCTGACACAGAGAGCGAGTGCAAGTGAGTTACATAAATCCCAACCCACACCAATGCTGCTACTGATCCCATCACCCTCCAGCACTGCCACTTCCCCCATACAGCACTGGCACTGCTCCCATCCTAACACCACTGTCACACAGATCCCACCCAATCCCCAGCATCTGCCAGTTATCCCACCCCCCCCCCCCCCCAGCATCTGCCAGTGATACCACCCAATCCCCAGCATCTGCCAGTGATCCCCCCCCAGCATCTGCCAGTGATCCCACCACCCCCCAGCATCTGCCAGTGATCCCACCCACCCCCCAGCATCTGCCAGTGATCCCCCCCCAGCATCTGCCAGTGATCCCACCCACCCCCAGCATCTGCCAGTGATCCCACCACCCCCCAGCATCTGCCAGTGATCCCCACCCCCCCCCCAGCATCTGCCAGTGATCCCACCCACCCCCCAGCATCTGACAGTGATCCCACCCCCCCCCCAGCATCTTTGGGTCTTGTATGGATATTAAGGGGACCCCGCACCCCAAAATAAAACCCTATACCTACAGACCTATATACTCTGAACAGCAGTATATAGGTGGTGCAAACAAGACACGGACTGTTGGTTTGTTCTTAAGTAGAATCTGAACAGGTACATTATGAAGTGTAGCTCCATCCCAAAAAAATCTATTTTAAGCTTTTTGGAGAACATAGGGAGGGTTATCACCCCTGTAACATTTGCTGTCTTTGCACATCTGTTCAGAACATTTCACCTCAATTTCCGTCCCAATGACAAATGTTTTTGGAAAAGTGGGGTTTAATTGAAACAAGGATTGGTGATAAAGCATCAGTAGAGAGGAGATACCTTTTTCCCAAATAAAATGTAACAGGATAGAATTTCCCTTCCTAGGGGTAGATTTCCTCTCACTTCCTGTTTTCTCTTTCCGTTTGCAAGTAGGAGTCGTTTGTAAGTTGGATGTTTGAAAGTATGGGCCTGCCGTATATACTCTGCAGAAAATTGCCCTATTAGATGTTGGTGTAGCCACAACACTGTAAGCCCTCACAGTTACTCTTGGTGGGCACAGGAATGGGCCCTGCTGTGAGTTATTAGATCAAGATTTGTACTTGCATGCACCTGTTGAACCAGGGAGAAAAATTGGGCCTTTGGTGGTGGTGGTGGTGGTGGACGGTGTTGCCACAAGACTGTAAGCCCTCACAGTTACTCTTGGTGGGTGCAGGAATGGGCCCTGCTGTGAGTTATTAGATCAAGATTTGTAATTGCATGCACCTGTTGAACAGGGCAGAAAAAATTGGGCCTTTGGTGGTGGTGGACGGTGTTGCCACAAGACTGTAAGCCCTCTGTCATGGTTATGCAGTAATCTTTCCCTGTTTGCTTACCTCACCTCATGTGTTCCAACTAAGAGGCCAGCCACTCTCACCTGGTGGTGGTGCAGAAGGTGAGTACGGCAGAAAAAGGGGCTACGGAGACGACGGTTAGGGCTGACATCGTGCGGTTGGCGGATGCAGCTAAATGCGTAGTGTATGTCTGCTTCGGGGGACCCCTAGGCGCTCACCTGAAGCAGGAGACGAGGGAAAAAATTTGGAAGGGTGAATACGTGGAGATTTTCTCCTTTTTGCCCTTAGAGAAATTTTATCTGGATAGAGTTAAGCCGGATGATACTAAAAAAGATGACGCGGAGAAGCGGAGATACCATTTGATTCCCAGGACGTTTGCCAATTGGCTGCAAGCATTTGCCATTTTGGTGGGGGTAATTGGCGAAAAGAACTCCGAACATTGTTCAGCGTTATTTTGTTATATGGATGCCATAGGGGAGGCATATCGGGTTTACAGAGGCACGGCATGGCTACGCTATGACGAGCATTTCCGACAAGCAGGGCGGCCATTTCATGGGGGGGCCGGAGGTAGTAACTCCTCGGGATCGCCGGCTGGAAGAAAGTGGGGAGTGTGCTGGCGATTAGGATCACAAGGACATAGTCTTTGGATGCGGCTTATGGCATCGGCGAAGACACCAGTGCAGCCATTGCAGCACCCAGCGGTGGTATCTGAAAAATTGGCCAAGGGGGGGGCGCATGCGCAAAGCTCGACATGGTGGACGCCTTCCATTAGAGCTCCGCACTCCCCGCTGCACACTCGGGATCCTAATCACGGACTGAACCACCCCATCACCGCCCGCTCGTCAGGAAAGCCTGCTGAACCACCCCGGCACACGTTGCTATGGTCCTCACGGGACACCGGGGGAAATCCAAGCCGAAACCCATAAAAGAAGCGCTGGCCCGCGCTTCCTCCAAGATGGCGGCGAAGGCCCTCGCGAAGCAGGCCATGTCTCCTCTCCACCCGGAGCCTCCAGACACTGACGAGGAAGATGACACAGACTCAAACCTCGGGGGCTCTCCAACTATACCCGCATCAGGTATGTCGCAAAACGCCTCCCTGAAACATATGGAGAGCATGCTGCAGAAAGCCCTGAAAAATACCTCAGAGCAGATCACCAACAGGCTCTCACGGGAGATAAGGGAGATAGGCCAACGCACGGCAGACCTTGAAACCAGGGTAGATGACATAGAGCTCACACTCCAGGAACATGCCCAAGAGCATGCTGCACTAAGGGATGAAAATGCCACCCTTCTCTCACGATTAGAGGACGCTGAGAACCGCTCCCGCAGGTCCAATCTACGTTTACGCGGCATTCCTGAGGTAATAGATGATGTCCAATCCTTTACAACGGCCCTATTCCAGGAACTTGCCCCCTCTATACCCATCGAAAGGCTAGAATTCGATCGGGTCCACAGGGCCCTCACACGCCGCCAAACTGATGGCCCCCCCCGGGACATTATAGTGAAGCTCCACTTCTTCCGCACCAAAGAACAGCTACTTACAGCTGCCCGCAAAAAAGATGAGCTTATATTCCAAACTCACCCATACCAACTATTTTCAGACTTGGCCCCCCTTACTATAGCCAAAAGGCGAGCGATGAAGCCGCAATTGCAAATATTGATCCAGCACCAAATAAAGTACACTTGGAAATTCCCGTTTGCCCTCCAATTCACCCACCAGGGCCACCAGCACACCAGCACCACCCCGCAAGCCCTGCAACATCTCCTGGAAAGCCTCCATCTAGTTCCTCCAGCTCAAGCCTCAGAAGTGACGCTTCCACGCACCCCAGCTAGGCTCCCTCCTCAAGCTTACTCCGCCACGCCGAACCGCCACCCTCCAGGACCCTCCTCAATCCGAAAGGGGACCCCGGCTAGATACCAAGAAGAAGATCAGTTCCTCAGTCCGAAGTCCCGCACAGCACGCTGACATCTCAGCTATAACTCTTCTTTTTTTTCCAGCTTGTCCCTCCTGTGTCCTCTCTAGGTAACCGTGGAACCAACACGCATGTATGAACAGTCTACAACGGCAGCCGTCCATATTGTCTTGTTATCCAGGTTGGAAAGTTTGAATTTGGACGCCTTGCTGAGCTGACGTTTCTTCCACACCGACACCTAGAAGACAACAGCTGGGTATGTAACCTACACCCCCAGTAGGACAGTTCCTGACACCCACCTACCTCCTCGGAGGTCCACCGATGGTTCAGTCACCATCCCTATCTTCACCGTCCCATACACTCACATGCCCATGTTGTACTACATTGTACTACTTCTTGTTGGACTTTATTTTGTTTAGCTAGTACATATACCTTCAATTGATTTCGTACCAATTGCTTGATGTTTATGCTTGATATTCAGTTCCCCCCCTCCCTTTTCATTTTTTTTTTTTTTTTTTTTTTTTTTTTGCCGCCCTCATCCTTACCCCCCCCCCCCCCCATTCAGTATGAACACCGCTCTGCCTCATGCCTCTGGCCAGACTGAGCTCCAGGCCAGACGCATGACGCTCATGGCGCTAGTAGCCTCATCATCGGTTCTATCTATATGACCACCCTCTATGACGGTTATACATTGTATTGCTCTCTACCAGCTCTCTCTTAACCAACCCGGCCCTTCCCTCCCCCTCCTCCTCCCCCCCCCCTCCCCCCCACCCCCCCCCCCCCCCCATCCCCCCCCCCCCCCCCCCCCCCCCCCCCCCCCCTCCCCCCTCCCTCCTCCTCCCTCAAACTCCTCCCCCCCCTCTTTTCCTCCTTCCACCCCCCCCCCCCTACCCCCACTCACCCACACCCCGCTGGGTCATACGTTTTTTTTTTGATAGCCAATATTAAAATCCAGTAGACTCTGAAGCACTTAAACGAAACCGTTACTCCTACCATATACTCTCCCTCCTCCCCTTTCCCCCTCTCTCCCCCATCCCACGCTCTCCTCCCACCACCTTCCCCCCCCCACGAACTGAAATTAACTGATCTATTTCTCTACCCTCTCACCATGTGAGCCTTAAACACTCATTCTACCTTAGCCACGCTACACCCCTGTGCAGCGGGGAGCAGTCACTGCCCCCCCTAAAACTTAGTACTCTCACTCTCCGGCCGGATTTTTAGCCGCAGAGTCAGAGTGCCCCTTTGTCGGGCCTATTCCAGCCCCACAATTTCAATACCGCATTCAATGTTTAGCCCTACGACCAGTAAACACTCTCCCTTGCCCTCTCTCCTCTTTCTTCTCCCCTTCCTCCTACTCTTCCTCATTTCCTTCTCCTCTCTTAGCCTTGACCAGGAGGCTCGCCGGACCCACACATATGACTATGTTAACCCCCCCCATCCACCCAAATGGCCCCCCTAAACATACTATCCTTAAATGTTAAGGGGTTGAACTCCCCGAATAAAAGGGTTAAAGCGTTTCAGAACTTCGCCTCATTAAAAGCAGATATTGTCGCCCTGCAGGAAACTCACTTTTCAATCCGCACCACCCCAAAATTCTTTAGCTCCCGCTACCCCAAAGTATACACAGCTTCAGCAGACACTAAACACAGAGGGGTCCTCCTCGCCTTCCATCACTCCATCCCTTTCACCCCTACACTAGAGATAAAAGACCCGAATGGTCGCTATATAATACTAGTCGGACTTCTGCAAGAAGTGGAAACGACTTTTGTCTCATATTACGCCCCAAACGTCAACCCGATGCCCTTCTTCTCTCATCTCCTAAAAGTCACCAAGGATCATTGTAAAGGAACGCTCTTTATGTGTGGTGACTCTAACTTGGTTCTACATTCCCACCTTGATAAGTCCCCTTACACCCCCGAACAATTCTCTCTCTCCAGGCAGTTCCGAGCCTTGATGCAACGAGAGGCCTTGCTTGACACATGGCGGGAATGTAACCCCCTTAAAAAGAATTACACCTTCTATTCCCATCCCCACAAATCCTTCTCTAGAATTGACCATGTCTTTATCCCAATCGCTTCTGCCCCCATCCTACTCCACTCCTCCATTCACCCAATCTCCTGGTCGGACCACTGCGCAGTAGTCACCACTATCTCTTCCCTGATCCCCCGAAGTAGCTATAGATCCTGGAGTCTGAACGAATCACATCTTACAAACCAATCTTATTGCATAGACATACAGGTGGCCCTTAAGGACTATCTAGATCACAATGCTACACCCGATATCTCTCCGATTTTACTGTGGGAAACACATAAGCCAGTGATCCGGGGCAAGTGCATTTCAGTTGCCTCACAGATCAACAAGATCAGGAAACTTAAACTCCAACACCTTGAATCAGAATTTCAAAAATTATTCCTACAATTCCAACAATCCCCTACAGAGCCCAATAAATCCTTATTGGAGAAAGCCAAGCTGGAACTTGACCTCCTCTTGGCCGAGTCTGCGGATAAATATATCCGCAGATCCGGCCACAGGATCTACACCAAGGCAAATAAACCAGACACGTTCTTAGCCCTACGCCTACGCCAACCCCATCAAGGCCACAACCCCATAAGGCTCAAACTGGCCTCCGGCATCCACACCAGCAACCCGCTAAAGGTCCTCTCGGAGTTCCGCACACGCCTTGCTAACCTATATGAGGCAAAGGGTCCCCTGCCTTCTAACCTGACGGAAACACTGTTCCGTGACCTCTCGATCCCAAAGCTATCAGAGTCCAGCCGTGGGACTATAGATAGCACCATCTCAGTAGATGAAGTCCTCATGGCCATCAAAAACCTCAAACCAAATAAGCGCCCTGGTCCAGATGGCCTCCCGGCCTCGTATTACAAAAAATTTGCCCCCACTCTCGCCCCCCTACTCGCCAAATCTTTTAATGCTCTACTGAAACAACAATCATTTGGTCAAGATACATTGACAGCCACGATAGCAATGATCCCTAAGCCCAACACTGATCATACCCAATGGTCCAACTACAGACCCATATCCCTCCTGAATGTGGATGTTAAACTCCTGGCCAAAATTCTAGCCCTGAGGCTCAACCCGATCATAGGTAGCTTAATCTCCAAGGACCAGGTAGGTTTCATACCCCGTAGACAAGCTAGCGATAACATTCGTCGAATTATTCTCCTGCAACACTTGGCCAAATCCCGCAAAATCCCTATGCACCTCCTGTCATTGGACATTAGGAAAGCCTTTGACACGGTCTCATGGCCCTACCTGCATTACATCCTGCAAAGATGGGGCTTTGGCCCCAACTTTCTTACATGGATAGACGCCCTCTATACTCGCCCCCAGGCCTATGTGCAATATTCTGGATTCAAATCGGCTTACTTCCCGATCCAAAGAGGCACCAGACAGGGATGCCCCCTTTCCCCTTTAATATTTGCCTTAGTTATTGAACCCCTGGCTGCCCTGATCCGTTCCAATCAGAGCATCCAGGGACTGGAAATAGCTGGCACCTCCCACAAACTAAGCCTCTTTGCAGATGACGCGCTACTATTTATCACCTCCCCACACACCACTTTACCTAACCTCCTACACCTATTGGACAAATTCGCTAAGATATCAGGCCTGGAAGTCAATCGAGAAAAATCTAAAGCCCTTAATGTGTCCCTCCCTCAATCTGATCTCCTCCTACTACAATCCAATTTCCCTTTTACGTGGTCCTCTTCTTCCATCCCGTACCTAGGAATCAAACTAACTAGTGACCCTTCCCACCTATTTCAAGCAAACTACCTCCCAATGCTGAGAAACCTCTCCGCCCTTCTCAACTCCTGGCTCCCGCTGTGTGTCTCATGGCTGGGCCGGATAGCCGCAGTAAAGATGTCCCTACTACCGAAACTCCTGTACCTATATAGAGTCTTACCCATCACTATCCCTCCCTATTTTCATAGGGTGATACAACACCGAGCTCTTAAGTACATATGGGGATCAAAAAAACCCAGAATCACGCGTTCCACTATGCTCCGTAGTAAACTCTGGGGTGGTCTAGGAGTGCCCAACTTTGCACACTACTTCCACGCAGCCCAACTAGCCCAATTATCCTTATACCACGCAAAGACGGAAATACCCCTATGGGTGGCATTAGAAGCAATAGAATCCCACCCCATCCCGGTCTCCAATTTACTATGGATCCCCAAATCAAGCCGAGCTTCAATTAGGAACCCGGTTACACTTCACTCGCTGAAAATCTGGGACAGGCTCTCCAAAACCTTTCGCCTAATATCACCCCATCAACCACTCCTCTCCTTTTTAGGCCACCCACTCTTCCCCCCTGCTTACACCGACCCACTCGCCTTCCACGCCTGGGGGCAGGCGGGTCTGACTCGTATCCATGATATGCTCTCTCGAGGTAACATAATACTATTCCCTGACCTGCAGACCCGTTTGCATCTCCCCCCGAGGGAGTGTTTTCGTTACCTCCAAATTTCTCACTTTATTCGGACCACTATAGGTCCGAACATCACCGGCACGAGCCTTACAACGTTCGAGAGTATATGCGACTCGGACCCGCATGCCCCAGGCATTATCTCCCAGCTCTACGCCCACCTTACCTCCCCACCGGCCTCCCCACCCACATATGTGACGACATGGGCCAAAGACCTTCAGATAGACCTAGACCCTGATGCGTTATCTACTATCTGGACCAACACAAAAATAGCCTCTCAAAATATCGTTGCCTCAGAAGCCAATTACAAAGTCCTTATGAGATGGTACCTGGTTCCGTCCAGGATTGCCAAATTTACCCCATCATGCTCTCCCAATTGCTTCAGAGGATGCACAGAAATAGGCACCCACCTCCATATATGGTGGACTTGCCCGATCGCAAGAGACTTTTGGGCAACGATATTTCACATGGCCTCAACTCTCCTTGGCCGAGAAATCCCTCCGGACCCCTCCCTCGCCCTCCTGAATCTTCCCTCAATGGACTTACCTAAGGCGCAACTCCGCCTCCTGCTCCAACTCTTCACAGCAGCCAAACAGACACTAGCGAGAAGCTGGAAGACCCCCAACCTGAATATAGCCGAGGTCAGAAATAGAGTCACACAAGCAATGATACATAGTAAAATTGAAGCCACAATCTTAGATAGAATCCCCCAACATTCAAAGATCTGGCGACCCTGGGCAGACAAATTCCTCCCGCCCGACTTCGACACCACGTTGCTAGAACCCTGAGCCCCCTCTAATCTAATTTGAACTTACCGTAAATTTAAACCTTACCACACCCGTGCGAGCCTCCTGGTCAAGCCTTCTCCTCCCCCCCTGGTCACCCTCCCCCCCCCTTTTCTATCCCTCCCACTCTTCTCCCCTTAACTACTACTTCCTACTCCCCCTCCTGTCCCCCCCTTCTCACGCTTTATCTCACTCTCCTGCTTTACTCCTCCCAATAAAGTAACCTATACTTACCCCTGAATGACCCTTGCTGTAACCACCGTTACTCCAGCAGAGCTTCCCCTCAACCTCATGTAACTCTTTGTTGGGACCCTGGTCCCGGTTTTGCACTTGCTTATGTGTTTTGCGTATCGTTTGAGTTTCAATAATGCTTCGACTGGCACAATGTTCTTTGTCTCATTCTCTTTACCCGTTTTGCACCAGTTGTAACCTTTCGCTCTGTGTATTGTTGTATAATGTTACATCATATCCTGTAACAGCGAATGTCTCATTACTTTGTATGTTTCTTTGACACCAATAAAATTATTTGAAAGAGAAAAATTGGCCAAGGAGGTGGCTTTGGGTCGCATGGCGGGGCCATTTGCGGAGAAACCGTTAGCTGATTTAGTGGTGTCCCCGTTGGGGGTGGTCCCCAAAAAATAACCGAATAAGTTTCGATTGATCCATCATTTATCGCTCCCAGTCCCACCCAATCCCCAGCAACTGCCAGTGATCCCAACCCCCCCCCCCAGCATCTGCCAGTGATACCACCCAATCCCCAGCATCTGCCAGTGCAATCACTGCCACAGTAACTGCACAGCGGAACGCTCACCCAGCTGTATACATTTGTCAGCCGACCAGTCAGATAGAGTGAAGGGGGAGGAGCCAGGGGACGTCTCAGAAGTCTGAGGAAACCCCATCTGGGGATGGTGACCTGGAGACATGTGAAGGGAGCCGGAGCATATGCAGAACATGGAGCATAGAGTTCTAAGCCCACACCCCCCCCACACCAAGGCTACTGATCCCATCACCCTCCAGCACTGCCACTTCCCCCATACAGCACTGGCACTGCTCCCATCCTAACACCACCACCCCACCCACCGCGCCACCACCCCCCCCCCCCAGCCCCCCACCCAATCCCCAGCATCTGCCAGTGATCCCCCCCCAGCATCTGCCAGTGATCCACCCCCCCCAGCATCTGCCAGTGATCCCACCCACCCCCCAGCATCTGCCAGTGATCCCACCACCCCCAGCATCTGCCAGTGATCCCACCCCCTCCCCAGCATCTGCCAGTGATCCCACCACCCCCAGCCCCACCCACCCCCCCCCAGCATCTGACAGTGATCCCACCCACCCCCCGCCCTCCCACCACCCCCCCCCCCCCAGCATCTTTGGGTCTTGTATGGATATTAAGGGGGACCCCGCACCAAAATAAAACCCTATACCTACAGACCTATATACTCTGAACAGCAGTATATAGGTGGTGCAAACAAGACACGGACTGTAGGTTTGTTCTTAAGTAGAATCTGAACAGGTAAATTATGAAGTGTAGCTCCATCCCAAAAAAATCAATTTTTAAGCTTTTTGGAGAACATGGGGAGGGGTTATCACCCCTGTAACATTTTTTTGCTGTCTTTGCACATCTGTTCAGAACATTTCACCTCAATTTCCGTCCCAATGACAAATGTTTTTGGAAAAGTGGGGTTTTAATTGAAACAAGGATTAGTGATAAAGCATCAGTAGAGAGGAGATACCTTTTTCCCAAATTAAATGTAACAGGATAGAATTTCCCTTCCTAGGGGTAGATTTCCTCTCACTTCCTGTTTTCTCTTTCCGTTTGCAAGTAGGAGTCGTTTGTAAGTTGGATGTTTGAAAGTATGGGCCAGCCGTATATACTCTGCAGAAATTTGCCCTATTAGATGTTGGTGTAGCCACAACACTGTAAGCCCTCACAGTTACTCTTGGTGGGCTCAGGAATGGGCCCTGCTGTGAGTTATTAGATCAAGATTTGTACTTGCATGCACCTGTTGAACCAGGGAGAAAAATTGGGCCTTTGGTGGTGGTGTTGGTGGACGGTGTTGCCACAAGACTGTAAGCCCTCACAGTTACTCTTTGTGGGTGCAGGAATGGGCCCAGCTGTGAGTTATTAGATCAAGATTTGTAATTGCATGCACCTGTTGAACAGGGCAGAAAAATTGGGCCTTTGGTGGTGGTGGACGGTGTTGCCACAAGACTGTAAGCCCTCTGTCATGGTTATGCAGTAATCTTTCCCTGTTTGCTTACCTCTCCTCATGTGTTCCAACTAAGAGGCCAGCCACTCTCACCTGGTGGGTTTTATAACCTCTCCTCTAAGCATGGCTCCACCCCAGGCCCTATCAGGGAACCCTATATTAACCTGTGCACTGCAAGCCAGTGGTGCTGATCAACCATTGTGTATCCGTGGTGTGTTCGGCTTCCTGGTTCCTGCTTGTCGTGTGCTCTATGTTTGTCTCTGTTACCGACCTTGGCGTGTTCTCAACGATTCCTGTCTGCTTGTGATCTTTACCCTTTGGCATGTCCCCGACCATCCCTGTCTGCCTGTGACCCTGAACCTTTGGCGTGTACTCTGTTGTTCCTGTTTACCCTGACCTCTGCCTTATCCCCTTACTATCCTTGTCATTCCAGCCTGCTGCTTCTTTCTCCTGTAGTCTACTGTGAGCCTGAGCTGTGAGACCCTGGGGGTCGCGACCTGGAGCCAGACTGCAGCGAAGTCCATCCTCACCACTAGAGGCTCTGGCGAACACCTGCTGGCTCTTAGACTCCGCGCCCTGGGGAAATCTATGCTCTAGTTCCCACTGGGATCTGTTAGTGATCCAGTAGACCTGTGTCCTGAATCTCCCTGGGTACAATCCGCAGGGGGGGGGGGGGGGGGGCAGTCAGTCCCTAGGTCCACTACCTAGCGGTGCACATCCAATTCCTACTGAGTGCACCTGTCACCTACTCTCAGGTGACCTGACACCCACAGTTACTCTTGGTGGGCGCAGGAATGGGCCCAGCTGTGAGTTATTAGATCAAGATTTGTAATTGCATGCACCTGTTGAAAAGGGCAGAAAAATTGGGCCTTTGGTGGTGGTGGTGGTGGTGGTCGGTGTTGCCACAAGACTGTAAGCCCTCACAGTTAATCTTGGTGGGCACAGGAATGGGCCCTGCTGTGAGTTTATTAGATCAAGATTTGTAATTGCATGCACCTGTTGAACCGGCAGAAAAATTTGGCCTTTGGTGGTGGTGTTGGTGGACGGTGTTGCCACAAGACTGTAACCCCTCACAGTTACTCTTGGTGGGTGCAGGAATGGGCCCTGCTGTAAGTTATTAGATCAAGATTTGTGATTGCATGCACCTGTTGAACAGGGCAGAAAAATAGGGCCTTTGGTGGTGGTGGTGGTGGTGGACGGTGTTTGCCACAAGACTGTAGGCCCTCATAGTTACTCTGGGTGGGCGCAGGAATGGGCCCTGCTGTGAACTATTAGATCAATATTTGTAATTACACGCCCCTGTTAAACAGGAGCAGAAAAATTGTGCCTTAGGCATTGGTGCTGGTGCCACAACACTGCACCCCCTCACAGATACTGTACTCTTAGCACTGCAATGAGACCTGTTGCAAGTCATTGCCTAAAAATTGTAATTACACCCCCCAACAGGGGCTGAAAATTGTGCCTTAGGCACTGGTGCTGGTGCCTCAACACTGCAACCCCTCACAGATACAGTACTCTGAGCACAGCAATGAGACCTTTTGCAAAGCATTGCCTAAAAATTGTAATTACACGCCCCAATAGGGGCTGAAAAATTGTGCCTTAGCACTGGTGCTGGTGCCACAACACTGCAACCCCTCACAGATGCTGTACTTGGAGCCAAGCAGTCACACCTGTTGCAAAGCATTTTTAAAAAAAATTGTAATTACACGCCCCTGTGGGCTGAAAAATTGTGCCTTAGGCACTGGTGTGGTGGCATGGATCATTGAGGAGGAGGAAGAGATAGTCAGTGAACATAACAGGACTGTCACTCAGCATCAGCATAGGCAGTCTTGAAGTGATGTGACATTATAAATTATTCCGTTATATCCTCTTCAGGTGCCTGGTATCTGGTGGTGATCCAAGACTGATTCATTTTTATGAAGGTCAGTCGATCAACCGCGTCGGTGGACAGGCGCACCCTGTGATCGGTGACAAATCCTCAGCAGCACTGAATGTGCGTTCTGAAAGAACGCTGGATGCAGGACAGGCCAGTAGCTCAATTGCATACTGTGCAAGCTCTGGCCAGTGATCCATCCTCAGTACCCAGTAAGCCAGAGGATTTTCGTGGGAAAGGTGTCCAAGTCTGACCTTGCCCCTAGGTATTCCTGCACCATGTATATCAGACGCTGGCGATGGTTGCTGGAACCGATCATACCTTGGAGCTGCGGACTAAAAAATTGTCTGAACGCATCGGTCAGACGTCCACCATCCCCACCGCTCCTTCTGCTACTGACCGAAGCCTCAGCAACTCGTCGTCCAGGACCAGGAGTTTGTAACCTCCCAGTTTCTGGAAACACGTTGCACAGACCTTTCTACAAGGCCTCCCTGAGATGTCTCATCCTCTGCTCCCTCTGCGACGGCAAGATAAGGTCCGCAACCTTAACCCTTGTACCGTGGATCAAGGAGAGTGGCCAGCCAGTAATGGTCCCTCTCCTTGATCCGAAGAACACGAGGAACCTTCCGCAGGCTTTGCAGGATCAGGGAGGCCATGCTACGTAGGTAAGCTGAGGCATTCGGTCCGGAGTCTTCTGGGTCACTGAGGATGACATGATCGCCAGCCACCTCCTCCCAGCCACGTACAAGTCCACTGGTTTGTTGGGACTGTACATCATTCCTAAAAGACTGCTGCTGCTGATGCTGAGTGCCAGGCTCCCCCTCCATGCTCACACAATCCTCCTCCTCCTCCTCCCCATCCTCTTCCTGTGTGATGGATGGGACAGAAGGAACACTGTCTGGATAAAGGGGGCCTTGAGAGGCAAGGAAGTCCTCCACTTCCTGCCTCTGTTCTGCCTCACGTGCCCTGTCCATTATCCCACGCAGCGTATCATCCAACAGGTGGACAAGAGGTACAGTGTCACTGATGCATGTACTGTCACTGCTCACCATCCTCGTGGCCTCCTCAAATGGTGAGAGGACGGTTGGGGGGCATGTGGATGGAAGTCCAGGTGAGGGGGGGGGTCATTGGAGATGGTGGGAGGGGGGTGGGGGCGAGTTGGTGGGGGGGGGGGGGGGGGGGGGGGGGGGGGGGGAAAAAAAGCCCAAAGCTCCCCCTGACCCTGTCCTGGTGCCTTAGTCCGCTAAGGTACTCATTGATGGCCCTCTTGCTGCGTTGTGCAGCTGGCTGCAAGCATAGGCCAACGTTGAGTTCCACCTGGTGGTCATGTCACATATTATTGGGGCGTTCCTTGCATGTTCAGCTCCATTTTTGCAGCTCAGCTCAGCCGAGCACTGGACATAATAACGATCCAAGCGGAACATGCACACAAAAGACTTTCCTGGGCCTGCCTCAGGACATCCTGTAAGCCTGGGGACCCGCCCCTGAA